>VZZY01010797.1:0-20563 GCA_013400335.1 Eurystomus gularis | reverse complement strand
AAGATGCCTTTACGGAGTAGCTTTTGAAAAGAGCAAGTAAGAAAATCTATTTTACCTTACTCAGTGATTCTGTTCTTGAGCCTCAGATAAATAAATTACAAGACAGGTCTTTCATACTTTAAGGTACAATACATTTGCAGGAATAGCTGAATTGTGGGTGGGTTTGTTTTGGCTTTTTGTTTGTTTTCTGTTACTGTTGTTGCATTTGGATCTCTGTTTGGTTTTTTCGTGTTTTGCTTTTTTTGTTTTGTTCTTTTTTTCTTTTTAGAGGCCTTGGTTTTTTGTTGTTGTTGCTATGTCAAAAAGGGAAAAATTAATATCTTGTTTTTTAAATATAAGGACAGTGTCTTGGTGCACACTTTGCTTTAGTCTGGAATATATTTTTAAATTTTTTTCCTCTGTGTATGGGTCACATTGCCTTGCTGACCTGAGTGAATTTGAGCATCTACAACTCTTTCCTTTAGGTGTTTGGTTACTCTTATTTAGTGGTAAGGTGTTCCTCAAGTATTCTCATTACTAGAAACAAATCCATTAAAGATAAATGCACATTCCTTCAAAAAGAATTAATCTTTTCTGATATCTGATATCTCCTGGTGATCATCGGAAACATTGCCTGTTTCATAGATGCGCACATTGCCAGTGCGTACTTGAGTACAGTGAATTCCACAAGGAAAACACTTTTCACTTTTGAGTCCTAAGAAATCACACCTCTTATTCCTTCTATGTTTTTTTGTTCATTTTCTGTCTTAGCCCAAGTAAGTAGGTCAGTGACAAAATTGTTCCTACCTGGTGAAATTACAGGATATATCAATTTAAAATCTGTCCAGCGTTCAATATGTGAGAATATCTCTTAAACGTTGGTCAACTTCACAAAGGTGGCTGGCATCAAAAAGTTAGTCCAACACTTCAAATTTAAGGAAACATGGAGTCCAGATTTTGTACATGTTGGGTGTAGTTTGCTCTTACAGTTCTGTGGTGAATTCTATAAAGTATGTCAATTCTGAGTAGAAAACAAAAACCGATAGTATGGAGTACTGTATTTTTCAAACATGATTCAAATGTTGGGATAGGTTGAACAATGACAGGCATGCTCATCTATTTTTGAAGGTAGAATGTTTAACTATATTTTATTAGAAAATTACAGCAAATGGGAATTAATGCTGCTGTATGTAAATATTGCCTTTTTGAAAGTTTGTACAAAAATGTTTATATATAACATATGTATATTTGCATAATACAGGATAGGCTGAATCTTTTGTGAGAGTACTAGTTTCATGTGTAGTATTTTGCTGTTGATACTGAGGAACTAGCAGTGCCAAAGTGGCTTTTTAATTGTCTATAGTAATGATTCCGTTTTATTTCTATACAAAATAGTCTATCTGTATTCAGATATTTAAATTACACCTGTATGGCAGACCTCATGTGTTGGAGACAGGCATGGTATATCTTTATTGTATTGAGAAACATGGCACATTCTTCTAATTGTTCACAGATTCAGACAGAAAATTGTTCGGTTCTTTTCCATTAGCTTTATTATGGACTGTAAAGAAAATAGAAAAACCAGTTGCTAGTTCAGTGAGAAGGCTGAGGAGACTACATTTTTAATTCTGTTAACAGCACAAGCCAATGAAATACTATGTTTCTTCCTATTAATTACTGAAATGAAACCACAAGTGTATGAACTTGAGATGAAGTAGATCCTCTCCTTTGCTTTATGAAGTAGGCAAGTTAACACAATCCTTTTTTCATTCTGTCTCAATTTATCATGAAGCTATCAGCAGCTACTGTATATTCGCCTATATACTCTGACAAGAGTTTCTGGAGAAATAGGGAGAGGGAGCACCATCCAAGACAGGTCCAAACCTGTTTTGAATTCAGTGTTGTCCCTGTTTTGAGCAGGAGTGTGGATGGAGGTGACCTTCTGAGGTGCCTGCCAGCCTGAATGATTCTACAGAAGTTTTTGGGAGAGCTGGGCTTTAAAAGTTGTTTTTTGATGCCTCATAGCAGTGTTCAATTTAAAATAAAATAAAATGTAACTCTTTGCTGACTACATGCTTTTTGAGCACTTAATTAGATAAATGATGAGAGGAGATCAATAAACTGGAAGCTCATCAGGAAAAATCAGACACACCTCTGCTTCCTCTTCCTGCTGCCAAATAAGTCTATTTTGGGAGTATTCAAGACGTTAAAGAAATCTGAGTTGAGACCGTGTATATTTTATTTTTATTTTTTATCCATATACATTCCATCAGTAGAGTTGCAGTTTTGCACACCATATTAACTTATTTGTAATAAATTAGAGTTGGCTTTGTAGTAGAGATTTGGTTGATTGGGCTACCAGGAGTCATGAACCCTCTAGCAGGAACCCTTAGTTCCAGTACCGTCTGTGTGACCATGGGTGTTTTGGGAACACAGTCTGTGGGACTTCTCAGAAGCCAAAACAGTAGAAGACTTAAGGTTAGAAGGTTTTGTGGAGAAAATCCAGAAAAATCAGGGTAGTTTTCCTAA
The DNA here is from genome assembly GCA_013400335.1 of Eurystomus gularis. Classification (NCBI taxonomy): domain Eukaryota; kingdom Metazoa; phylum Chordata; class Aves; order Coraciiformes; family Coraciidae; genus Eurystomus; species Eurystomus gularis. The sequence goes on along the minus strand of VZZY01010797.1, from coordinate 18,055 downwards.
ATCTTTAGTCTTGATGGAGTAATCATTTAATGCAAAAATTTCTGACCAAAAACGTCTGTTCTTGATAGGATTCTAGGTAAGATAATAATTTTTTGCGTCTGATATATATGAGCAATTCTGAGGGATAGACCCTCAAAATTAAATCTGGATATACTGTTAGGAAAGTTTGCTTCCTGGAATCCACTGGTTTTGTTCTAATAATAATATAGTATGTGCAGACTTAATACTTAGTCAATACTCATGCTTAACCTGAAGGTTTGTGAATATGCTGGTATTCAGTATTTGAAAGTAGCTGATACTTCTTTTTCTCGACTGCTGAGGCCCTTCAGTTTGGCTGGTGGCATGGAAATGGGGAAGACGTAAGAGAAGCAAATGAAAGGACTATTATACTGCAGATCATTATGTTATGAAAAATTTAACTATAGCTTATCAAAAATTTAATTCAGTCTGATGAATGAACTGTGCGAATCTAAAATGAATTCTTTGCTTTGATTAAGTAAAATGGAGGAAGTTAAGAATTCATTCCAGTACTGTAGAATAAAGTGCTTTTGGATTGTCATAATAACCTCAGAACTCTGTCTTTCTGATGTAAGTGTATGGAAGACATGCATATTCCTACTCTTTCATAGATTGCATCTATCTAAATTAGAGCTGAAAAACTCTAAGTAGAGGTCATGGTTACTACTCTTGTTTTCAGGGTGGTATTTTGAAAACAATATGGAAAATATTTAAATTACATTACTTGGGGAGGGAGTATTTACATACAATTAAAAATATTTTAGTTTTAGAATATGTGCTATTGAATTATTCAATACTTGTAAATTCAAGGACCTATGATGCAGTTGTTAATTATACTTCTGAATGTGTATTTACTATTGTGCTAGCAGAGTACTGGTTTGAGTTCATTTAATGACTGGTGCACTAATAGCTGCATCATGCATATAGTGAAACCTTTAAGGTGCCATGGAAAGATAAAGTTTATTGTATGTACACTTTACAAGGATAATTGCTTTAGAATTAAACACCTAAATATAGATATTTTGGAGGTGTCGTGCTTAATGATTTCATCATTCATTTCAATCTAGCAGATACAGCTTCGGAGAATATATAACCTATTGTGGTTTTGGTATGACTGGTACGTAATGATTTGGTGCTGTCCATTGAATTTTTAGTACATGAACTTTCACATTAAAGTCAGCGGTACCACAACTGTCTGTATTCTTTGTGTTCTCCAAAAAGTCATGAAAAGGGAATGAAGTAGAAATTTTCTCTCTTGCTCCTTCCTTTTATATTTTTCATAAGCTAAACCTAGGTTACCCATAGGTTCATTAGATAACTATTCTGCAGATAATACACAGAAAGTTGACTAAAAGTTAGTGCCAGCTTTTTGGTATTAACATAAATGGGAACAAGACAGTTATCATATTGTCTGGCATGTTTATCACTGAAATTAGCCTAAGAGATAATGCCTAAGAGATCAAGCTAAGGTAACATACACATTGCTTTAAAAGGAGATGGCAGATGATATTCATATGGTAATGTTCTAAAGAACAAGTAACGTAGACCATTGAAAAATCAGGAAACTTTGGACTCTTTGAAGTAGCACTGCTGGCTGAATTTGTCAGATATGTCTAGTTTTATCAATTCTGTCTACTTAATGGTTAACTGAAATTACATTTGGTTTTGGTTTTTTTAACTTTTTTGATAAACATCACAAAAAATAGAATAAAACTTTTGGAGTCTTAGAGATATTATCATCTCTGTCCAATTCTATTTTTCTATTATAGAAATTAGTATTTCTGAATGGACTCTCTTTCTAATGAAAGAAAAAGTAAGGAAAACATTCTTGTAGCACTACATGGACTTTCCATGCTGAACTGCAAAGCAGACTCTTGAATTTTTAGTGGCCTTAGGATGTCTCCTTAGGAGGATGATGTCTATTAATTGCCAGTTTACTAAGCACTGTGTTGCACTCCAATTGATACCAGGTTCAGTATTCTAGATTATCCCATTTAGTCCTGCTATCAGTAGAACTCTATTTTGTTGTCTGTGATAGCGAATGAGTTCCTGCATTGCTAAAGGGAACCCTGACATACTGAAGTAATCACTGGATTATTAATACACTGCTGTGCTCAGGAGACAATATTAATTTCATCAATAAATCACTGTAGTAGCGATAATGCTGGAGCAGAAGAAAAATGTACATCAGCACTTGGAGTGGCATAACAATCAGGGCTTGCAGAGGAAAAGCTTACTCCTGGGAAACAGCAGCATCTGGGAAATTAAATGAGATAAAAAAGATGAATCAAACGGTCTTCACTAGTCTGGAGGCAAGGGTTTAGGGTTATGGAGCAGACAAGCATTGGAAATCTAATGAGAAAGCCTTTGGATGTGGGATACTAACAACAGCTGAGTTTAAAAATACTAGTTGAGTTACTTTTCCTTGACATCATAATATACATTATGTTTGTACATATTGTTGTATCTCTTGACATGTGATTTATTATTAATTTTTTTAAAGGACTCCTATGGGTTGCAGTAATTACAATACACATGTAAAGTCCACTATGTTTGAGTAACGTAAGCTGGCTTTTCTGATGAATGTTGCTGGCACTAAGCTCTTGGTGTACCTTTAATACTTTTGATCTAGTTCCAAGAGATCTTTCTGTACAAATCAAAGTGTATTTATGCTTTAAGGCTAACCTGATGAGCAATCTGCATGGCAGGANAGGAGAAGGATTTTGTACTAACAGAATATTTGAGTTTAGAAAGAGCAAGTCCAAACTACTCATTTCATAGGACTTTGGAATATCTATTGTTTGATCTTGGCCTGCCAGTCTAAACAATAGCTCTGCTACATTTGACAATGAAAATAAACAACTTGGAAATATTTTAGGTAATTTTTTGGTGGTTGTTCCTGCTTGTATTCTTCACCCACCTCTTAAACTCCATGCCTTTTAGATATCTCATTGTGGAGGTTTCAGTCTTTCATATGCTGGTTCTGGACATTTTGATAGCCTGTGGGATCAGTGTAAATTTCTCAGAGGTGAGAGACTCCAGATGTCTTTAGTAGTATTTAAATACAGGAGAAAACAACTATGAGAGCCTTGTAGGGTTTAGTATATACTGGATCAAAATTTATTAAAAAAATCAACAAACAAGAAATGAGGAATTTTAGAAGGCACTGTTTGTAGAAGAAAACACAGCATAAATACTAGAAATCAAGTGACATTTGACAACTACAGTAGTTTGTTCAGTGTATCACACTTTGCAATCTGCATGTGTCCACGTACACAGAAGCTATCTGAATTCTGATCTTAGCAGAATAATTCCAGTGATGTCCCTTGGCAGTAACAAATTACTCTAACGTGAGATGAGTTATTGTGCTTGCCAGCAGCTTTCTTCCCCCCATACCTAAAGACATCATTTGAGACTTCTGATCTAAATTAAATCCTAATAGCTTGTCACACTTGCTATAAATATATCTCCTTAAAGGCCAGCTAATATAATTATTTTAATTAGGAAATAGTTTTAGTATGATTGCGCTCCCTTGTTCTATTAATTGCACATCACTGGCAGAACTGACTCTATTTTTCCATAGTCTTTAATACTATCACTTTACTGCTTTTCTCTTCCCTCTCCATCTGTATCAACTACCTTTTCAGAAGTTACAGGCGAATGGAAGTGGTGAAACTTCTTGCCATGTTGGCTGTGCAGAGGTGTTTTTGTTCTGTTTTTTTGAGACCTCAGGTCTTGGCAGTGGGTTTTCAGCTGTTGGTTTCTTTCTTACCAACTTCTTACTCCTTTATCATTCTCTCCTGTGTTCCCAATTTTGGTTACAAAGTGGACAGGCAAAATTAACTTTTTGCCTTTGCCCCAAATGTGTATATTACTTCTCCTCAGGTGGGCCTGACACATGTGCCTTCCTTTTGTAATTCTTGGTCTTCCCAGAAGAGGCCGTAAGAAGGGCTGCTATTCACTCTCTGCTTCAAGAACTGTGTCTGAAATGTAATTGCTTATTTTTAGAATATCTTTTGTTCACTGTGTGAACAACTGTGCTGTTGCTTTGTGTACTGTCAAACTATGTTCAAACAAAATACATCATCTAAATGGGTGGTGTGCTGCCTGGAACATCTGTCAGTGTTTTAGAAGTGGCAGCAGTGTAGCTGCTGCGGACTGAGGAGTCAATAGTAGTTATCAGGCTGTGTCTTTCTGTGCCTAACAGCTACACAGCTGTTATTCACCCCTGTTGGAATATTGTACTTCAGAACTGTATCAAAATCTGCATCTATACAGATACTTCATCCTGATTTGTGTATGTGAAATATGACATTACGGATGGGAGACTGGAGTTCAGAATGGTCCAAAAGGTAGTCTTCTCTTGCTGAAGTTCATGACAGTTGTTATTGTAGATTATTTTTGTCAAAGCTGATTAATAAGCAATTAGCAAGAAAGTGGTGGGTCAAGATAAGTCACCATTGTATTTTCTGTCTAGAAAGTCCATATGGGTTTCTATCCGGTATTTAAGAAGAAAGGGTATAGTTTGTCTCCTGCTTGATTCTGATCCCCTTGATGTTTCCAGAGACAGTCTTTGTATTGCTGAAATGCTTTTTAAATTAACACGACTTACTAGCAGTAATTATCTTACTGGGGTGGGTGGGGGGCGGAAAGGCAGGAAGTGAAGGTAACCCTATTATGTGAAGGGAGAATCTGAAAATAATCTTAAAGCTTTAAGGATAAGTTTTAAATCATTTTTTATAATGAATGAATGCTTCTGCCCAGCAATATTTCTCACAGGGTACTTATAGCTCAGATTTTGGAGCTCTATTGGGATCTTGTATAAGGCTGATAAATTTGCTGTGTCTTTTCTTTAATGACTGTGAAACAAATTTCAACATATGAAAAGATGTGGAAACCTTTGGGTATGTGTGTATCTAAATATTAGCATACACAGAAGGATGAAGGATAGAAAGCAATTGGGTTCTGGTGTGTATTTGGAAAATGTTATTGTCATCAAAGCTCTTGTACTGTGTAGTCTCAGCAGAGAAGCGCTCAAAATGCTCATTGACTGGGCTCTGTGCTCTGGAGCTTTGCCCTCCAAGTGGGAGCACTGAGCAACATTAATACAGGAGGATGAAAACTTGCTTTTGTTGTTACTGGAGAAAAACCTCAAGATCTGCATATAGAGATCTTAAAGCATAAGGATGGGGGATTTGCTGTTTTACCTGCAGGAAACTAAATTTTCAGGAAGGCTTATTGTTGATTTAACTTAAAATGGTGTCAGCATTAAAGCCAACATTAAGTTTATTTGCAGTGTTTAATTTCTTAGTTCTAGAAAAATCATCCTGAATTACTTAAAAACCTATGAGGCTATTGAGCAAAGAGGTAAAAATGAATGTAACTCCAGAACAAGGAAGTTGGCTCATACTGAGCAGCATTCCTAATCATGTATCTCTTACTTACACGACTTAAGTGGTTATTTTACATTTAGTATTATTTAATTTTATTTGTTCTTATTGAAAGCAAAACATGGAAGAGGAGAAAGTCAGTATTGGGCATGGGAGACCTCACTTAAAACCTGTCATATCACAGGTTTCTTAGTTGATACTGGGCAAGTCTGTATGGGTGGCTGCTTTGCAATTGAGCAATACTGTGATCTTGTTGCGGTTTTCTAAAGAAACAAGTCGCACCATAATGGAGGCCTTCCTAATGCCACAGATAAATAAAGTTTATCAGATGTTTGGGTGAGTAATTGATGTTGGAAACAGTTTCCTTCTGCAAATTATCTGATAACAACTCCTTAGAACAAATTCATTTGCATGTACTGTGGATAGCATGAGTGCCATGTGTGCAGGAGAATTTTTATATCACTGATGTGAAATGTAAGCTTCAATAAAGTTCATCTCCTTGTAGCAGTAGACTTTGGAAATCTTTATAGAATAATTGCGGTAAGTCTTGAAGACGATGTTAATTACCACCAGTAGGCCTCTTGAGATAGATTTATCTCCTTGGGTGTTTGTGTGTTTTTTGTGGTTTTTTTTGTGTAGTGTTTTTTTGTTTTGGTTTTTTATTGTGTAAAATTTAAGTCACTGATAAGCTTTATCTAAGTTTCTACAAAACAATGCTTTATGTTCCGCATACTCCTTGACAGGCAGCTACAGATAAGATTGATGAGAAAGATACTGACTGACTGGCAGTAAGGATGTTATGATAGCTGTAGTTGGTAGAAGGCAGAGCTGAGGAGGGAACCTGGTTCACTCACTGTGACCAAACCTGGATGCAGCTAAATTAACTTAAAAAAAAGGGAGGAGGTGAGCTGGTACAATTTGATTTTATTCTAAATGAGCCTAAAAATAAAAACATTGTAAATAATGTGTAGATTATGGCTAGTTAATTTTTTTTGCATTTTTGAATTCTTTTGCTGTAATCAAGAAAAGCTTGCCAGGAGGGGCCAAATATTGATCAGTTATTTTATATGTTATTTTGTGATTACTTTCCATTTCATATGCTACAGAAAGGGAAAAAAAATTCTTAGTCTTGGCCTAGAATCAAACCTCCCATTCTCATTTTATTTCTGGTAACTGTGTCTTTTACTAAAATGTATAGGCAGTGCTAGTGTGTTTTTCTATTTCATAGTCTGATTTTTTTTCTGTTAAAATGTGGTTTTAATACTCCACAAGGGGACAAGTCTCCTGTTAAAAGTGACCCAATACCTAAGTAGTTTTTTTAACCTCTAAAGGAAATAATTTTCTGATTCTCCACCGTGTGGGTTCAGAAAACAACGAGTCTCTTCATGTCATATTAGTATAGGAAGGAACTAAATTTCTGACAGTGGTGATGATCACTGCTGGTAGTTGGGCAGCTGCCAATGGTCATTCTTGTTCGGGTATTTCCAGGTGTCATTAGCATGCAACTGCTCTCTGTCAGCCCTGGAGATACTGCCAATATGTTTTGATTGGCCTGCTCTTTTTCCTTATCTCATTTCTTTCCCAAAGCTCTTATTTTCTTCTGCCTCTGTACCATAATGATGATAGTATGGTAATTTCTTGTGAAGAATAATTTTAGGAAGATTGGTCCAGGAGCTCAGCAGTGGCTGTTCATGCTGGGCCAGATCTCTGAAGTGAAGTGGAGACAAAGAATCAGTCTATTTTCTTGTTAGCAAATTTGTGATATGAGTCAATATGACAGTAATTACTTTCCTTTGGTATTAGTAACTGTAAAAAGTACTTAGTAAACCTCCCTTTTGCTTATGAGAATGTAAAACCTTCACATACAAAAATTCATGTTTTGTAACTTTCAGTCAGTTTCGTTTGATTCCTTTTTTGGATGAGGATGCTCACAGCATACAGTGTTAGTTACACATTTTCAGGATATGCTACAATTTTGTCACATGAAATACTGTATTAAGTAAAAAGAATAGCAAATCATTTTTTACAAAGTGGAAGCAATGATTTAGTTGCTTCTATATTTTTAAATATTCTAAGTGAAGTGAAGCCATAATGAAATACTTTGTTTTTTCCTGATGGAAAATTAAAGGAACTTAAGAAAAAGAAGTCCAAAACTGTTTACTAAGAAACAGCTAATAAGTAACTGGAAAGAATTGTTCTAGTCCCTAAAGAGTTGATATGCTAAACTAAAGCAATTGTGATTTGTACAGATATTAAGAGAGCAAAAAAGGTAATGAGAAGAAAGGAAGACTGGGAAAATAAAGCTGATTTTTAAGGAGGAAAGCATCTCACTGTTAGCATTAGCCAAGCTAAACTTAGCACTAAATAGCGATGTTATTAGTATGTTTAGCATAAATATGGTTTATCTGTGTCACCTCTTAGAACTTGGTTTCTAATCTGGTCACTTCATGAGCAGCATGAGAAGAAATAGTCACAAAATAACTTACCTATGGACATTTTACTTTTAAAGGGTTTGAGAATTATGTATCTTAAAAGCTATCATCCCTTCTGAGGGATTCAACTCTTGTTCTTGTCCAGGCTGGTTAAAAGCCTTCCTGCTGGTGTTTCTCTTTACAGTCTTCACTATAGCAATGGTTTGGGGTCTAGTTGGGTGAAAACCATAGATTATATTTTCTTTTTCTATATGCTCAGTTGCAAAATTCCAAGTCAGATCTGCCTTTGATCTCTCTGTATCTGGACATCTGTTTCATGTAAAAACAATGTCTAATGGTACATGGGTCAATAGGTAAGATATGCCAAACTTGGTGGTTTAAGGTTGCCACTGTAAGGGATTCTCAGTACGTATCTTTCAGCACTTTGACGTCTTCAATATGACTGAACTTTTTCAACAACCTTTTAATGTATTTTTTAATTTGGAAATGGATGTAATTTCTGAACACTAGGGGTAACCTGTGTTCCATTTACTTAGTATGATTATTCTCCTGGAAATCAAAATTACTATGAGTTTATTGGGAGATATTAAGCATCACCAATCTTTAAGTGCTATTGTCTGAAAAAGTTGCCTGTTGCTGGAGAATGCTTTACCCTTCTGCTGGCCATAAATAGCTCAGTATTAAGAAAAGTTCTGGACATATGCATAAATAGTGGGATTTGCATTCCTTAAGGAAATTGTTTTATAAACATGAGCTATGATGAAGTTATATGGTGTTTCAGTTCCTGCATGGAGATGCCATAAAATAGACCTTGTTTTATATGCTAAGAGACAGTGCTGTGGCAATGTAATTGACAATTATGAATGTAACAGTACTTATTTACAGTAGAATTAATTTCAAATACTGTTCCATTTAGAGAGACTCAACAGGGAGCTCATACTCTTCCTCTACACATTTTATTTTGCCATTCTAGTTAATAACTTTCATTGCTTCCTTCAACCCTCATAAAATCTGTACTCTTGTATGCTACCTCTGTGCTTACTGACTTGAAAAGTAATTTTCAAAATCAATGTATAATTATTTTTAAAATGAGGTACAGCTAATCTGTGTAAGTAAATGATGCATATCGTGCTAACACTGATAAGACATGACATGAAAACCTGTTAAGCCTACCATTACTGAGAGTTTAATGCTTGCATTTACCCTTTTCTGTACTAATAAATTATCCCTACTACTAATTTATTTTATATTTAATGAGTTGTTCCCAGTTTCATGTGATTTTTACTGAGTTGAAGAAAGCAAAACACCTCTTTCCTTGTATGTAATCAATGCAATAAGTCCAATGAAAAGAAAACCCAGAAATATAACTAACAGACTAGTTGTTTTATGATTCCACAGTCATCGCATACACAAGTAGTTTGGAAATACCCATAGAGTTACTCTGCTCATCACAAAGTAAGGAGTGCCTTCCAGCCTTTTTTGTTGATCTACATATGCTGGCAACACAAATGCAGGGAAAAGCTCAAATATGTGTGTCCCTGACCAGTTTTCTAAGGCACAGAAAAGTTTGGTCGTCATAACCAGTTCAACCCTCTGTTTTTCTGTGACTGAAAGCAATTTTGTTTTTTCTCTCTCTTAAAAAAAACCCAACCAAAACCAAACAACAAACCAAAACATTGCTTATAATCTGATAATTTTCTGTCAGGTTTGGTTCAACAAAATACAGCTTATTCTAACACTTTGTAGGGAGCTTGCTTTTTTAGCTGAAGTTGAATGAATAAAATGCATGCATGTTAAATTAGGAAGTCTGTGTATTCATTCAGTTATATTACTGATTCTCAATTATTCTGAAAAAGATGTTGTACTAGAGCTCTGGTTAGCAAGTGAAGCTACTTGCTAAGCAGGCAGACAGTATATCACAGAAGTAGTCTGTCTGTAACTAAGAATTACCTACAGATAGAATAAATGAGTTGCTAATGAGCAAAGGAACACAAAAAATGGATATAGTCTACATGGTATGCTCAGTGGGAAGGCAAAATTCCTCATACTTTCTTGTTTCTGTCCAGGAAGGATGGGGGTATTGTAAGAACCTGTTTTCATTATATTCCTAGATCAGATGTATAGGCTGAGAGGGCAGGGAGGTAAAGAACACTGAGATTTTTCGATTTGAGGTCTTACTTCAACACCTGAGTCTAAAAATTCACATTTTTCCGTCTTGCACCCTAATTTGTCTCTGCTGGATGTTTGTCACTTTGGATTTGATTCTCTAGAGCTTATCAGCCATATCACCAGGTGCCTCTAATTGGATTAGACTGTCCGTCCACTCTTAGTCCTTTTCTGAGGAAGAGTTATTCTGGCTGCCATTTCAGAATATAATTTATAACTATTTTTATAATTAGTTACAATGAAAGCTATGAGATACCTGCAAAATGGAAGGGGTTTTCATTTTATCTGCCTTGGAATATTTATATGGAAGAAAAAAAAAACAGTGTTTAGAGCTTCTGGATCACAGAAGCCAAGATATCAGTGGGATGCCAATTAAATCTCTTCTGACTTTCTTTCCTGTTTGCCATTTGCCCTTGTTTATGTGGACAATACAGATACACATGCTGCTTAGTGAATAAGCACTGTTATCTTATTTATTGTAGAACATATGTAGTTTATTTTGCAGTTAAAAGCATCAGAGTAAGGTGACCAGAAATTAACTTCCATACAATTTGTGATTGTATTGTTCAACTCAAATACATTCTCACTGCTGCTAATAGCAATTTCTTCTTTGACTTTTAATTCTAGGTTAATGCCCATGCTTAAAATGTCAGCTGTGCATTTCATTTATCACTTCATAAGCTTGCATACTACTTGAAGATTTTAGGAAGCTCAGTTACATTTCTAGCTATTTAACAGCTATGGTACACATTTATTCTGCCGAAGTTCTGTAGAATTCTCTTCTTTGTGGCACAGCCAAGAATAAACTCTTTCATGTCTGTCATCCTGCATAAATTTAGGAAAGTTTCTCCTTGTATTTTGATTTTTAACATTCTGTTAGGCTAGTTTGAAATCCACTCAATCACTGAGAAGGCTGTTTCATCTTAGTCCCTGTTTCACACCGTCAAAGTCTGCCATTGTAGCTAGATAACTATTGTCTTACTTTTGCCTTGTTACTTCTGTCAATGTAAGCAGCAGTCTTTAAATACTTCAAACAAATACCCTCATCTTCCTTTACCAATACAAACTGGTGGTCTTTTAATCTTGCCTCTTAAGTAATTCTTTCAACCAATTGATGGATTCAAATTTTTTCCTCTGAAGGTCCTTTTTCTTTTGTTCCTGTGTGCAAAACTTCCAAGAGAGGTAAAATATCTGCAACTTAAGGAAGATAAAAAGCAGACTCATAAATGACTTGTAGTTTTCTAAGGTGGTTGAACTTGTTTCCAGAGTGTATACACTTAAGTATTTCAATTTCTGGAAAACTAGGCCTTTTAAGGCATTACAGATTAAAAACTTTAATGTACCTCTAATGGTAAGTGTTTCACAAATCTTAGCTAATACTGCTTTTGGGTATTATAATAGTAGAACTCTATAACTGGCCAAGTCTATCATCTCTGAAATAACCTAAAGTTTAGTTTTGTTATCCTCAAGTTTTATCTGATAGCAAGGTAATCATAGTGAGCTGAAACCTGAAGTTTTGCGCTCCTTTGAAAGTGACAAAGCACTAATGACACTGACTGTAAAACACCTGAGTGTGTTTTATGCAGTGTTAGGTCTGTGCTTCTAGTGAGTTCATAGGATTTCAATTATGTTAACATTTTACAGCAAAGATTATGTTGGATCTTTGCCTGGTAATTTTTTAAAAAAATAAGAAAGGTTTCGTTTGAGGAAATTCTCTTGATTATTAGAAATCCTGAAACATGGATTTTTTTCCTTCCTACTGGAGAGCAAGCTTATATTAAATATAAAGGTGTGGGGGGAGGAATGACACACAAAAGGCTGATAACAATTTAATGAAATAATTATTATGCTCCACTTCTATAATATTCTATACATTGCATGGGACTTATGATCCAAAATAGAAAGCTTTGTTATTTTTTTTGTGTAGTATTAAGAAAAACTATGCCATATTGATCCTTTTGAGGAGGGCAATTGTCAAAAGCAAATGTTTTCCAATTAAAGTATTAGTCTGAGAGAACACATGGTAGAAGCTGGGTGTGTGAAGTTGGGTGTGAGTGGGTTTTTTTGTAGGGTTTTTTTTACTAGTCTAGCATCAGCATTCAAACACCTTTCAGAGGATTTCATATGGAAATAATTTCAGAAAGCATTGCATAAGGTACCAAATTTGAAAAGCAAGTAAGTGTACAATGCAGCTTTTTATTTTGTGAGGGAGGACCCATATAGCATTGTGTGGTTTGTCTTTAGTTCTACCATTTATTTAAAAATGCAATACATGTTCATTAGCCTTTTTGAATAAGAGGTTTACATATTGCATTTCTTAATTGAGTGCTAATTTAAATGTCTGAACTATGACTAACAATGAAAAGTTTTAATTTCTCCTGTGTTAAGTAAGATAAGTTGCATTTACAGTGAAAGAGACATAATAGTTTTAAGTTTATTCCCTACTAGGAATCTTTTTTGGTCTCTAGACAGAATTCAAGGTAATAGCAAGAACATGAAGAAAATCAACTGTAAAAAACAATGTCGTGCTGTAATTGTGCATCATAGGAATGTTGGTTTGCGGTGGTTTTGTGTTTTTTTTTTTTAAATTTCCTTCAAACACTTAAGGGGACAAATCCTAAAACTCATCAATAGGTCATTACAAGTCCTTCTGTTGGAAAGTTCTGACTATGAAGATGTGTGAATTTGCTAATGCTACTGCAACATTAGCTGCACAGTTGTAAGACAAGAACTCTAATCTTTCTTAGCACAAAACTTATTGTGTGTCTATTGAGCTTAAGCTGGCTCGTTCTTAAGCCAATCATATAGAGTTAAAGAAAAATATCGAACTTCACAGTTCTGATTTATTCCTTGAAGTAATATTTCCTTGGGTTGAAGCCACTAAAGAATGAAAACTGAATGGAAAGAGAAAAACAATTACATGAATGAAATTACATGGCCTGACCTAGTTTTCATAGACTGTACAGGCTTGAATGATGGAAGCAACAGCATTTAAACCAATGATGTTAAAATATGTAGATGTTCTTGGGGCTTTAAATTTTTTTGGTGTTATTATTTTAAAGATATCAAATGCAATAATGAAATAATGTTGTTCAGTATATGTTGAAGCTATAAATTTTTAATATCCAATTTGTCAACTAGTCCTTGATTGCTTCGTTGAAGAACATTTCTGTGTTCTTTTTATAGCCAGAATTAAGAATGATAGATGACTATATCTGTTGGTCAATACTGTAGCTAAGGACACTTTGCACTCCTTGATATTACTAATAAAAAATGAAATTATAATTTCATTGTCTAGCTAAACTGGAATGAAGAGTACACTGAAGGGGAAATTATGACAAGTACAAGATAACAAAACAAAAAAGCAAACAAACCAACAAAAAAAACACAAAACCAAAACCAACAAAACCCAACCAACCAAATGAAAAAAAAAAAACACAAGAAAAAAACCCAGTTGTTACAGTTGAACAGTTACTCCCTGTTCCTGATATAATGGTATTTTTTTAAAATAAAGATTACAGAGGCTGGAAGTTTTATAGACCTGTTAGAACTTGATTTGTAAAGATACTGGTCTTCTGCTGCATGTGCTGCTTTTTTTTCTAGAATTTTATTACTACTCATTTACACAGCCACTACCACATAATAACCTTCTAGAAAATATTTGTAATGATCAAAATCTAGACTTGAATAAACTAAAACCTAGGATATATCTTTGGTAAAAAAATTCAGTAGTTTCAGGACACTTTATATTTTTAATGACTGTTGAAAGAACAGAGCCAACATAAGAGATAATAATTTGCAATTATAATAATACCCAAATCTCCAAGGGTGAACCTCTTACATTAGGAGGTATTCAAAGTAGTATTTATAAGTTGTCACATAACCACTGAGCATCTGAGCCAGGAAAAAGCTTTGTTTCATTAGACTTTTGTCTCTGTGTGGAAGATTATATTTAAAATACCTTAAATACACATACATATGTACCTGCATGGATGACACGTTTTAGAGATCTGCATTTTTTGACATACATATCACGTTGAATCTTCAAAAATCCCCCCAAAAACAACAAGCAAGTGGTGTAATAATAGCCCAGCTAAGAAAATGTTGTTCCAGTTTTCCACCATAACTCTGAAAAGAAAACTTTGAAAAGCAAAAGCTGGAAGAAATAACATAGGCTAGTGTAGGGAGAATGGCTGGATGTGAATTTTGTCAACTGTGATAGTTTTCTTCTCAGAGGGCATTTACTTTCTGAGGCTCTCATTTGTCTGTACGTTCTTTCGAGACAAGTATTATATGTAATAATATACTTTTACTTTGCCTGAATTTTCAGAAGCTCTGATTATGCTTGGAGATCCCAAACACAGTGGGTACACATAATGTTTAATATGTTTTCAAGAATATAAAATACTAGCTGCTACATACCGTAGGAAGTTCTGTCAACTGAAATTCTAATTAAATTATTTGTCTGTTTTTTCTATGGCTTATTTTCCTAGTCTCTGAACTGTGTTTCTAGGCTGCTTTTTACAGGTGATTTTTTTATATAACCATCAGAAATGTGGTATCTTAATACCCTGTACTTTAGAGAATGCTGTGTTAATGTTTACTGAAAGCACTGGGGCAAGGACTGACCCATAATACTAGAGGACACGAATGTTTAGAGGATCACATTATGCTCTCATTTTTTGCTTTTATATAGATCCACAGATTTTTTTCTAAGTAATTATAATTTATTTCCTGAAATATGACTGAATGTGGTTCTTAGGCTTCAGTAGTGTTTTTCATCAAACAGCACTTTCTTGGAAGTGCCATTGAAAGAATTAAAATTCCAAAAGTAACAGCTGAGAAAAGCTACCTTGCCTGAATCTATTTCTGGGAAAACCTCTACAGAGTAAAACAGCTTTACAGACTTCTATAGTATTTTAAAAAGAGAAGGTCTTTTCACTTTCTACATAGTGAATTCACTTCTGTGCATCTCATACTAAGAAAATTGCAACTGCCTTTTGATTTATCTCCAAATATATGGGAATTAAAAAGGTAAATTCATATTAGCCAAGTTCTCCTGATGCCATTCTGTGCAATCTTCTAACCACTCACATCTTTGAACTGTAGCACACCTTAAAGCTATTAGTTTTCTACTTTTGGAACCCAGCACCGAAACTCAGTTACCCTAAAGTCAGTGTCATGGGCAAGTGTCTGAACTTCCAGCTCCCTGTTTCTAAAATAGGAATAATGCTTTTCTGAGAGGAACCTCTCAGTTTTTATTGCGCCAGTTTTCGTATTTGTAAGAAGACAGTATAGATGTTGGTTGTACAATGTGACCAAAGCTTATTATTTGGTTGGAAGTCCTTACTAGGAGAATACACTGGTGTACGTTTCTATAGATTTTTTGTCTATATGTATTATTTGTAGAAAATTGTAGGTAAAGGCTGCATTTGGGTTCATCTTTCCCTCAGAGATTTCCGTCTTGTGCATTTTCCGATTATGTAATGTTAACAACCTGTATTATTTTTCATAATGAGAACTGCCGTAGAGACATCTTTTTACCTTCTGGTGCTGTGTGGATGCATCAGAATTTCATCTTTCACTTAAAATAAAAATGTGTGTTTCTATTTTTTTTTATTCTGATTTTTAAAAAAAATAAACCATAGAACATGTTAAAAAAAAATCAGTCGAGATGTGCAGGAAGACGCAGGATATTACATTCAAGATAGCCAAAGCAGTATGAATATGCAGGACCAAATCTTTCACTATATACTTGCAAGGATGTTATTATCACATAATATATCTAGCCTTTTTTTGTGGACAGAAGCAGGCTTTGGATTTGGGAAAACATACCTGGGTTTTTTTGGCTTTACTTTCCCATCCCTTTCTCCATCATGTTTGTGTTAATTCTTGTAAGGGAATTTCTATTTCATTCATTTGTTTGTACAAAATCCCAGGATAATAGTATTCATTCATTTCTTCTAGTGAATTTTGTAATTAAAATGCAATACAACAGTTTATAACATGCAGTAAAATACCTTTTATTTTCAAGACTGTACTTACAACTTAGCACTTAAAAACAGAACTAGTTTTGCTACACATCATTGCATGGCATTCGCTGCATAGACCTGTTATTATTGCATCAGAACCTTCACTGGGTTCTGAAAATAGGAAATATAAATTACAGTAAGCTGTTCCATAAATGGAGTGACAGGAGCATTTGCTGAATAGTGTCCTTTCCTGTCACTTAGAATTTTCCTCAGACTTGCACTTCATATGCTGAAATTGTCCTAACTTGGCTTCTGTGAATGAGCATTTTTTGGATTTAAGAAGTTCAAATGTCAGAGTATTGGAAGGACAAATGGGAAGAGATGGGGTTTAAGTGATCTCCCCCTCTCCCAAATCTCACTAAAGACAGCAGAAATGTTGAATTATTACAGTTTGACATAAAAATAGCTCTGGTTGCTAGGCAATGATGAAGATGTGTTCTATAGGAAACCAGATTTGTGTTGCCCAGGATCTAAAATTGTGTGCCTGTCGTGTGTTTATTTTTATGTATATAAATGCATTTGTGTACATATATATTTGCTAAATTCACAAATAAGTATGAACTTGAAAGTTTGCATACACTTGGAGGATTTTTTTGCATTTCTTATATTTCATACATGAGTATACCGAAGACTTAAGTCCTCTCATTCTTGACGTGTCTGGAGTGCCTTAGTTCTCCTAATTTTTGTATCTCATTTTCCATCTCCTGTTTACTATCTGGCTTTGAGAGCCTCTCCTTAATTATGCAGTTTGAATTCGACCAGCAAGATTTGTCTCCTTAGACTTGTTTCTCAGTTTCATCCCATTTATCCTTGGTTTCACAACCATTTGCTTTTTATTACCATTCTCGTATGATCCACTGTTATGTAACTATCATGGATTTGATAGTTCTCAATATTCTCGGTCTCCTTTTACTTCCTTTAAAGTGAACATCAGAAATGTTGCCCTCACTTCATGGTATTTAAATATTTCAGGGACCAGCCAAAGCTTTAGTTTTTTCAGCCACTTCCAAGCTATCCTGCAGTGCTTTATCTTCATCTCAGACAGTCCTTAGAGCTAGGTATGTCTAAATTAACTGCAGTAGCAATATGTGCTGTTCCTAGAAGGAATCTGAGTCTCAGTTTGAATTGGCAAGTTCATTCATACTCATAGAACAGTGTGATTTCTTCAGTGTTTATTTGTCCATCTGCAGAGAAATGTGCTGCTGCTATTCTCTGAAGTTTTTTTAGAAGTGTACAGGAGTGTGTAACCTCACCTCAAATGTAAATACAAACACTACAAATTTGTAAGAGGATTTCAGTGAAAAGGAAAATTAGAATTCCTTTTTGCATACAGAATAAGCCAGAAGCATATATAAATTTGTTTTGACAGTGGCAAGGTTAAGAACTAAAATAGGGGACTGTTTTAGACTTCATCAAAAGGAAGCATTACAATGGGTGAGGAGTGGGTCAAACATATTGTAAAGAGGTGGAATACATATTTATCAGCCTATTTGAAGGGGGTACTAGAGCTTCAGCTTCATCTGCTGCTATAAAGAAGCAGTATCAGAGCGTGAAATTAGCAGTCAAGTAACACATATGCCATAGCCAAAAGCAAAACAATTAACTGCACGGATCCACAGAGTGTATCCACTGATTCTATTGTGTTTTCAGCTCTAAACTTGATGGTTTATCACTCACTGAGCAGGAAAGGCGGTAAACAAAATTCATTTACTGAAAAAGTATTATTTTAGCCTGCAGCAGCAACTCAGCCTTGTAACTTCAGTGGGCAATATGATGCACATAGCATCTGTAGTGAATGGTAAACATGTGGTGTTTGTGTACTGCAGACTAAAACACATTAACTCCTGTTAAAATCAATTGGAACTCGTACTCCAATGTGGATCTTCATTTGTGTATGTGTTAGAGAAAACCATTCAGAAACTGGGTTCTGTATTTGAGAGCGAAGCTCATGAGTGCTGTCTTGTGGTCTTCAGTTACTTGGTGTGAGCTGCCTTTTAAATGCAGGAAAAGTATGGCT
>VZZY01010794.1:36456-61262 GCA_013400335.1 Eurystomus gularis | reverse complement strand
GGGATGCATCTCATCAGGTTCCAAGNTCATCAGGTTCCAAGGGACTTGTGTGTGTTAAGGTTCCTCAGATAGTCACAAACCTTGTCCTCATTTACGGTGGGAGGGACTTTGTCTCCCTGGTCCCTGTCTCGTGGGCCATCAACTTGAGAGCTGTGTGGAGAGAGATTGCCAGTAATAAGTGAGGCAAAAAAGTCATTGAGGACCTCAGCCTTCTCCTCATCTGTTGTTAGCAGCTCACCATTGCTGCTCATCAGGGGAGGGATGCTTTCTTTGACCTTCCTTTTCTAGTTTACATATCTGTAAAAGCCCTTTCTGTTTTTCTTTGCATCCCTTACCAAGTTCAGCTCTAGCTGTGCCTTGGCCTTCCTGATCTTGCCCCTACACTACTGGGCAGCATCCCTGTATGCTTCTCAGGATATCTGTCCCTGCTTCTACTGTCTGTGCAGTTCCATTTTGCCTTTCAGTTTCACCAGCAGGTCTCAACTCAGCCATGCTGGTTTCTTTCCTTCTTTGCCTGATTTCTTACAGCTGAGGATTGAGAGCTCTTGCACTCTATGGAAAGCATCCTTAAAGATCTGCCAGCTCTGCTCTGCCTCGTTGTCCCTGAGGACTGTTTCCCAGGGAGTCCTATTGACTAATTCCTTGAAGACCTGGAGGTTTGCTTTCCTAAAATTTAGGGCCCTGACATCGCTTTTCATCTGCTTCAAACCTCTTAGGACAGTGAACTGTGCTAGTGCATGATCACAGCAGCCCAGGCTGCCTCCAATCCTTATATCTCTGATAAGTTCATGTGCATTTGTGACTATCAGGTCCAACATCACATCCCCTTGGGTAGGGCTGTCTATTTCTTGCTTTATGAAGTTGTCATCTAGGCACTCTAGAAGTCTCTCGGATTTTATATAAATACAATTGTTAGTAAATCAAACAATTCAAAAAAGGACAACAGTATTTTAATAATACAGTGCAATATATATGAGCCACACCAGAAAGTCAGTCACAGAATTGGATGCACAGTTTATTCTGTATCAAAAGAAAATGATGTTACTATGTACAGGTAACAGAAAAAAAGAATAAAGATGGAAGGAAAAAAATACTACTATATAGAAGTTGCTACTGAAAAAAAAATAAAAAAGCCTTATTTATTCCTGGTCATTCAGAAAAGATCAAAACCTTTACAATGTACAGACTTGGCTCTCCACAACTCTGTGGACACAGAGCTACACACCATTCAACGTTTCATTATAGAAGCCCATTGAAAGAAAAAATCCAAACCTGTCAGCAGTCTAGTAGAGGATTATCCTTGAGAAAGTGGAGAACAGTGTCTGAGTGGATCCTCTGGATTGAAAGAAAGTGACCCAACTGGCAGAGTCATTGCCTTGGAAGAACTAGAATAAGGCAAGAAAAACATGAGAGGGGTGGGGAAAAAAATCTCAGTCCCCTCCTGAGTTGACTCTGATGAGCTAAGCTGCCTCTAAAGGTGGGCTCAGGGTGAGTCAGTGTAGATGTTTCCTCTTCTTTTGCTGTGCTCTGCCTCAGGCAGTCCTGTTACTGGTATAGGGAGAGCAGCTGGGATTACCAGCCCCTACCTGCTGTCTGATGTTTTTCCTGCACCACTGAGATGGAGTGCACCTGAGATGGAGTGACCTTTCATGCAACAATGCTACCCTCACCAGTTACACAAGCAGCCTCATGCCACGTCCAGCACTCATGCATGCCACCACCACTTCTCTCCATACAACCCTCCTCACCAGAACAGAGGCTGTATGAAATGTGTCATAGGACACATCGCTACAGCACTACATAGACCATAGAAGCAGCCACTGGAAGAAACAACTCTATGGAGAAGCCTGGGGAATAGGAAGGACAGGAGGTTAGCTGCCAAGTGTCATCAGTAGCTGCACGGCTCGAAATGCTTTATTCTCCAGTTCTGCAAGCATGGCAAGTCATGATGTCTGGTTAAAACGAAGACAGCTGGTGGAGCCAAAATTTTCTGATTGCAGGAAGGCTTCATAGGCAAATGTGTACTAAAACGTCTGAACAGGTAAGCAGTACTTTGTTTTAAGAGGGCCACAGGGTTTTGAGAAAAACAAAAGGTAACTGCAGAACTATAAGAACACCATCACTAAAGTTAGCTGCAAAAAGACACAGTGATAACTATTTTTTAATTAGCCAAGGATAAAGTGATGTCTGGAGATACTTCACTGATATAAATACACTGAGGATTTCTCTGCTGTACTGCATGAGGTAGGAAGTATGCAAGCCCGGATTAGAGTTGCTAAAATGTTGCATGACTAAATAGAGGCCTTGTGCTTTTAAAAGATTTGTTCAATATTTAGTTCCATGTGATTCTGTTTCTGAGGTGGGAAGAAATAATTTAGGCATTCCAAAGTAAAGAGTACTTGTCAATATTTTCACAGGCTATAAAACAATAAATCTGCTTATTTTTTTGATATGAAACAATACCTCATTTCAGGAATATTTGCTCAGTTACTGGGTAAGGGCTACAGCAAATGTTTAGAAAACTACATGTCTTCAAATTGAAGGCTAGATGGAATCTGAGTTTTTCTATTCTTCCAATCCCTATGGAAAGGAATTCTAAGAACTAAAAAAAAGGGAGATAAAGTCCATATTAAAAACCAGCTTCATTGTATTAATTTAAAAAAAACACAGTATCCAAAACTTGCATACATAGACTCATTTTTATGGTATTATAAATCAACCACTGGTCTTTGCAATTTCCAAAATTTCACAAGAGTGACCTTGGAATAGTAAAATAAGCGCCACTTGAAATGCTTTTTTTTCTGTACCCAAATTGAGTCAATGAATAGAATTACATGAAAAATACATAGTAAGATCTATGCCAGCTGCTATCAGCTCTATTTGCTGTACTCTACCTTCTTTAAATACAAATTCTGGCTCTATGGTAGAAAAGCTAGAATCTAAATAAGTTTCAAAAAAATATTTATTTCTAATAATCAATGCACATCAAAAAAAGATGTCAACCAGAGTTTACACTTTTTATTATTAATACCACTAGTAAGCCACTCAAAATGTGAAAAGTAAACGTTGTCACATGTTCTTAATTTGAGAGTTGTCTAAGTTTTCCTGCACTACAATGTGAAGAAATACTGTATTAGACACATACTTCCCTGATTTAAACCACCCATCAGACATGTTTGCTGGTACTTTAAAAAGCTGCAACAAAAGTGTTAATTATCCGTATTTGTCTTTTGCTTTTCTCATCTAATACAGTTTTTTTAATGCAGATGACTTGCCCATAGTATTAGAACAAACAAGATTCAGTTATTTTGGACATACTATTTTAAAATAAGAGAATAAAATAAAAGATTTGTTAGCAGAAAAGATGCATATTCTTTTTCAAATAGTACATGTGAAAAATTACTGCACAAAAAGAGGCAGAATAAATACGTTTTACTGTTCCACTCTTCTCATTGTAAATGATAAACACCAAAGAGACACAGAAATCTGTCATTACGCATGACAAGCTCACTGTATTTTGCCAATGCTGCTTTGGACTTGTTATGGACTCCTGAGATCTGCACAAGACTTATGTGAATCAATCTCAACTCACCTAAAAATGCTGGGAAGTATGGGAGGACACTCCTAAGGACTGAGATTATTTATCAAGTTTTGATAATAAAGCAGGACTCAGGAGATTTGTTTGTGATCTGTTAAGCCTTAATTTACAGAACATTTTCCAGGAATTATAGTTTGGTGTATTTGAAGTTTTCTGTAAATATTAACATTCATAAGTAATCATTAAAATTACTAATTTCTAATGTATGATCAAATGTCTGTTCAGAGACGAGAAAAACCTAGCGACTCATCTTAAAAACAAGAATATTTTATTTGCACAATAATATAGAGGAACATGCATGGATAAAGTACTGACACACAGTAAGACTGGACGATGACTTATTTCATTAATCAATTATTGCATATTTCATGCATATTCAAGGTTTGACTTATAGAATCATAGAACATCATTGTTTAATAGGTTGTAATTTTGCTTAGAATGCAACTCTATTTTGAGATGGTTTATAAAAATAAAACAGCTACTTGTTTGCATATTCTCATCTTGTCATGGAGGAAAGCCACAGTTTTCAATCCCTAACATTTGTTCCCGAGGGTTACTTTTACAGAAAGGAAAAAAAAAACAAAAACAAAAAACCCCACAGCTAGACAACCAGCCAACACCCTTACAGCATGCAGGGTCACTGCTCACGTTCAGCTGTGCATCTCAAAAGCATTCCACTACAGTTTAAGTGATTTGACTAAGCTTTTCTCATTAAAAAATAAATTAAAAAAAAATTCTCAGATAAGTTCTAAACCCGGTAATAAGAGATTACATCTCCACACACAATTCATTAAAGAAAAGTTAAAGAGACCGTAAGTAGGTTTGCTGTCTTTAACAGCTCCTTCCCTAGGCAGAGTTTGAACAAACCTCTACACCAGAGACTAGATTTGTTTCAGTTTTCCATCACATCCCAAGGCATAGTGTCTCCCCAGTCCCCCTGGAGCAACAGCTGCCTTTTAGGTTTGAAGATTCTGACTTACGTGCAGAAACAAATTAAAATCTGACATTTATGGAAGTTATTGAACACACATCTTGATGCATTCAACCTTCTCCCCACAGATGCTGCCCCACCACAGCAGCTGTTGCTACTGTAAGGTGATGCCTGGCACTTTTGGAAGAAAGAACAGGAATCTTAGATAAAAAGCAGAGGAAAAAACAAATAGGGGAATGACTTTTAATATTTGTAAACTAGAATTCCAGTTTATCTGAAGGCAAAATACAAACAAGACCTTTAGGAGAAACTTTGTATTTTTCAGCATATGGCATTTTATGTGCAGAAAACTGTAAGGCTATTATGCTGACAAATGTAATTTAATGAGAAGTTATATAGTTTTATTATTAGGCTGAATATACAAGTTCTGTACAAACCAACACAACCAAGGAATCAAGATGCTTTATTCTGTCTTAACTTATTAGATCATTGGCATTTGGATCCCTTAGGCATCTTCATAAACTCTGTGTCTTAATGTTTATGCCTAGCATGCTTCAGAAATGCATTTTAACCTCTGAACTTCATTGGAATACAGGTACAATACTAAGTAAGCACTATAATAAAAATCTATAGAGGATGCCTAGAAATATAATCCTAGAACTTACTGAGTCACAAGCAAAAAAAAAACCAAAACAACCAAAACCCAGAGATATTGGCACAATCTAACCTGAAAGCTTTTTACAGCACGCTATTTTCCTTCATCTGACCAATATAATTCATCTGGATCTTAACAGCGTCTTTATTGCAGTATCACACAGAAATCTCAGAGAAACTGGCAAAGAAATAGGATACAACAATAAGGAGAAAATGGTGATGGAAAGCAACACCAGTTACCAGCAATGATGTCACAGAGGAAGATGGAAGGGTATCATATGAAACTCCTTTCTACCCAGGCTAGTATTATTCAATATGCCAATACAGGACCTGAGGGGAAATTTCATCTCAGTAGCATTTTCAAAGCAGCAACAGAGATGAATATAAACTTGTGCATTGATTTATTTCCTAGTCTTAGGCTTTTACTCAGATTTTTGTGAATTTTTTGTCTATTCAAAGATGGAAAAACAACCCATAAAGGTATCAGTTCGGAGCAGTGAGAGCTCCATATCACTGACCATATGCTACTTTCTTAAAAGTATACTAGTAGTCCTATAGTTAAAGGAAATACCATCTTCAATAGGCAATACTTTGCAATATTGGAAACAATTTTGTTGATTGTCCATGATAAGCAAATATGAGGTTAGTACAAGTACTAACACAACATGCAGCTTATTTTCTACGGTGATAGATTTAATAACTTTTTGCTTACAAACACAGATCATTTAGAGTTTGCAGTCATGTTAGTTTTGTTGCTAACAGTCTTTCTCCACTGCACTTCAGGAGAATGGTATGGTACATGCATGCACAGCTGAAATTAAATTCATAGTTAACAACCTCACGCCCTGAACAGAAGATTAAAAAAAAGCGAGGAGCTATATTGCAAGTAGAACTAAAAAGCCATCTTTAATACATAACAAAAAGTAAACCTATCAAAATATGTGCTAGAGCAAAATGGTATATATCAAATCAGGTCTGAATATTCACACAGATTCACAGAATTTCACAGAAAATAATGTGTATCAAGTGTGGAAGAAGATGCAAAAATGTATCCAGATACTACATGAAGCCCTCCCAAACAGTAATGAAATTATACTAATTTTCTCCCCATGTCTGTGTATTCTATTGTACCATGATCTTCAATATCCTGGAGGTAGAAGTAAGCTTGTAAATAGACTGCCAAATAAGTATTCTAGCCATAATGTCAACAATGTACTGCTATTTTAAAACTGCTTCATTTGAAAAACATTTTTCAGTTGAGGAAGCAGCTTGGCAAACATTCATCATCTAGTGCTTGCAACGAAAATAAACTTAATGTGGATGAAGGTAGAGAGTGAGTTTAAATCTTAGGTAGCCACTGCTCCTCAGTTTCCCACATACGGTTTCCTGTTCTCCAAGTGTTACTCATTACAAATTAAGTTAATCTTTTTTTATTAAACGTGTTTTAAATAAGTCAAGAACAACAAAAAATGAGAATTAGACCTTGCATTCTTCTCTCTCTGATTTTTCTTCCTTTGCATATTACTGCCTCATATTATATATGAGAGTTTTTTGTTCAGTCACTGGGTAACAGTCTGAGTAGCACATAAATGGGTTTTTTTGACATGTGGCAAGGTGCCTCAATAAACATGATCTAGAGAACCATATGGTCTTTGTCCTAGACAATATGGCACTTAATACATACCCACTTTGAAAGGTCGATCTTAAGACCTTACTGTTTAACCTGTTCAAAGGTATTTAAAATCCAAGAAAAGAAAAAAAGAGAGTTAATTACCCATGGCAGCAACTTTTATTACCAGCTGGTTTTCAGAGTTTGAAAACTATAAGAACCTCTTAACTGATAGGAAAATTATTTTGCCAATAAGATTTATTAATTCACAACTTCTGGAAAATTATCTTCAAGACTTCACCTAAAGGTGGAAAGAAAAAGATAATGCTGGATAATGAAAAGCGTATGCATATCATAATGCATGTAATTATATGAATTTACGTATTTCCAGCAGAGCTTTATGTTCATGAGACTTTCCTAAGCTTTATGGCAATATTAAATATATATATATATATCACCAAATATATTTATTTTCAGAAAGATATTTAAGATGCCTTACTTTCTCTTCCCATCCTGTTTTTAAATATTCCATTTCATATACCAAATTTGGAATACATGATTGAGTTCAGCTGCAAATGTGTGTTTCACATTCAAGAAAAGGTGGAGTCTGAACTACGAGCTTACTTAAGCTTACAACAGACTTATTGCACTAAAATGAAGAGCTATAGGAAATGTCAGATTGATGTCAGTAAGCTGTCTGATATTTTACCAACAGAAATTTTTTTTCTAAAGTATCTCACCAAAAAACCCCAAAGACATTATTTAAAAACCCACAAACAATGAATCAAAGTGGATACAAAGGAATGCATCAAAACTGCATTAAAAAGTATGACATTTCAAAGAGATATAGAAGATTTGATTTAAAGATGCTATTTAAATATAACGAGAAATGAATCAGTATTTATTTACTCTGGAAAGTTTTGAAAGGTCTGCTGGCCACCAAGGTCCATCTCACAGGGCCATGATTTGATAGTCATAAAGAAACACCATGATCGTCTAATCTGATGATTTGGTTTTTGCCTCATGAGCTAATTTAAAATATGAAAAAATAGGTTATGCTTATGGATTAATTTCGTTCTTGTTGCTACTTTAGACACTCCAGTGAGGATCTTATTCTTAGAGCCTATGCACACAATAAGTGCTTTTGAACTTAATGAAACTCAGATGTAGGATACTTCATTATAATGTCAAGGTTTAATAATGTAAACTCAACCATTAGCCACTGAGCTTCTTTGTAATTCTGTCTGAAATTGCCAAACCTAACAACATTCTTGCATTTCTTTTCAAGATAAGATGTTCAACAATAAACTAAACACGACAAATTTCTGAAGATTCACTATGGAATGTTCAAACTCTGGCTCCTTAAATATAATGCTAGATTATTTCAGTGGCTTGCCATTTTATACTGTACAGTATTTTTCACTGACCATTGCTTTTTTTTCCCCTTCAAGAACTAGAGTAGTCTCAGCTCAGATTTTGACAATTTTGTATTCACATTTCTTTCTGTCTCCTTTTTTGGAAGTTCATCAGTGATGACACTTATACCTTTCAGAACATAGAATGTGGGCTATACACGTGGCATGGCTGAATCAGAAAGATTTGAGCTTACACAGGGCAATACTAAAATATGTTGAATTACGGCTGATTAACCCAAGAATTAGATCATGTTGTAATAATAATCTAACCTGTCGGTTTGTGGCTACAAGATCCATTGGCTCAGAAATTTTTCTGAAAGGGCCTCAAACTGCTGGCACTTGTTATTGACACTACATAATTAACAACTCTTTTTTGACATTTACCAGTGATGCAGCCTTCAGTCCAGGTTGTGTGTAGCTTGCTTATTCTAAATAGCAAAACCTTTTTTTTAGTACAAAATACATTTATAGAAAATTGGCTTTCCTGTGTCAGCTCTACAGTATCAACAGATACACTTATCAGACACATTTCTGCTTTTGATCAAAACTAGGTGTTTGAGAAGTCTACAATTCCTGATACCAAATTAAGTATAGCAAAATTTCAGTCTGCTTCAGAGTAAAAGATTCATTTTTTCACAGGCCTTTACTACTTTTAGTGACCAATGGTGAAAGGCAGGGGGGGATAGCTCAGTGGTAGAGCATTTGACTGCAGATCAAGAGGTCCCCAGTTCAAAATCTGAGTGCCCCCTCACAATCTACCTTTGACTCTTCACTGGGTTAGAAACTGGTTGGATGGCTCAGCCCAGAGAGTGGTGGTAAATGGAGTTAAAACCAGTTGGCGAATGGTCATAAACGGTGTCCCTCAGGGCTCAGTTCTGGGGCCGGTCTTGTTTATTATCTTTATCAATGACCTGGACGAGGGGATCGAGTGAACCCTCAGTAAATTTGCGGATGACACGAAATTAAATGGGAGTGTCAATCTCATTGAGGGTAGGAAGGCTCTGCAGAGGGATTTGGACAGGCTGGAGCAATGGGCTGAGGTCAATTGCATGATATTTAACAAAGCCAAGTGCCGTGTCCTGCACTTCGGTCACAACAACCGCATGCAGTGATGCGGGCTTGGGGAGGAGTGGCTGGAAAGCTGCCTGGTGGAAAAGGAACTGGGGGTGTTGGTCAACAGCCACNAGTTTTGGGCACTACAGTACAAGAAGGACATTGAGGTGCTGGAGTGGGTCCACAGAAGGGGAACAAGGCTGGTGAGGGGTCTGGAAAGCATGCCTTATGAAGAGCGACTGAGGGAACTGGGGCTGTTTATTCTGGAGAAGAGGAGACTGAGAGGAGACCTTATTGCTTTCTACAGCTACCTAAAAGGAGGTTGTAGTGGGCTGGTGTTGGTCTCTTCTCCCAAATTACTAATGATAGAATGAGAGGAAATGGCCTCAAGTTGCATCAGGGGAGGTTTAGATTAGATATGAGGAAGAAATTTTTTCCTGAGAGAGTGGTTGGGCACTGGAACAGGCTGACCAGGGAAGTGGTAGAGTTCCCATCTCTGGAGGTGTTTAAAAATAGAGTAGATGTAGCACCTGAGGCTATGGTCTAGTGGCTAGAGAGATGTTAAGATGAAGGTTGGACTTGATGATCCTGGTGGTTCTTTCCAACCATAATGATTCTATGAACACTTTTAAGTCTTCAAAACACAGGAAAGAAGACAGAACACTAACATATCCAAGAGAAAGCACAACAGCTTACTGATGTTTTGACAGCCCAATTATCTTGCAAACTCTAAAAATCCGCCCCCCCCTTCTTTTTTTTTTTAGCCCCTTACTTCAGTGGGATATCTGAGAAGACTACTTACAAGGAAGTCTTTATAGTGATGATTTGTCTACACTACAATAAGGAAAACCACAGGCAATACAAAGAATCCCATTTAAAGACAGGTTGAGGTGGTTTTGCTCCTCTCCCACATTGACTTCATATGGAAAATACCTGATTATTTCAGAGAAATTATACAAGAAATGAATTCCGTACTTCCTTTCATTCTGCTCCAGGCTAACCCTGTCAAAATTGTAACTGATTATACAATATGCCCAGAACTGAAAAGTTCTGCTTTCAGTCTACAAATTAGAGCTCTTCAGCATACTCAGCAGTATTTTAGGAACTAGGAATAGTCTTATAACTACTTTTGTTGTCTCCCGTATATGATTAGTAAAATGATGAAAAAGGGAATTTAAATGAGTATTGGTATATAAATATGAACCCTTCTTGTTGATTTTCCCCAAAATGTCTCTCAGCACGTAGCATAAAAAGGCAGAATGAGAGAGAGAAATACCCTTAGTTTTTGTTACATCTTCAAGAGTTCTTTCCCTGCAGGGATATTTTTGTGAAGCTTCGAGAGGAAATAGGCACACAGCTCACTTACTGGCTTTTCACTTTTAACGTGCAATTCCATATGCAGAGGTTTGAAACACCCCCTAATACTGAGGTCATTTACTTCCTGCTAATAGTAGCCCAGAAAAAGCACTTCATAATACAATACAAATATTTGCGAGAGGCATTCAGTTATACTGTTGCATGCAACTCCTGTAACAAAGGACTTAGAGCCCCACAGACATAAATATTCAGCAAAACTCATTATCTATTCTGAACTTTTCTTTCTAGACTATTGATTGACTTATACTGAATAAGTCTTATTTTAAAACTGATTTTAAAACATTTTTTCTGATTTTGGGTTTGTTTTTAAAAGCATTTTCCTCAAATCCAAGGTACTATGGAGAGAACAAATCCCTGGTCCTCCATTGTTATGCAGGAAGGCAGAATGTAACCTGACCTGAAGTTAATGCAATTCTGCAAAGGCAAAGACGTATGTACCTATGTAGGTTTGGGGTGCAAGAGTACAACTAATTAGGAGAAGATCTGGAAACTCTTATACATCATCTGTAAGCAGTAGAGATACATCACAGTAAAGATTTCTGTTTCCCTTGTTGTGATCAGATCACTCCACAAAGAAAGCATGCGGTATATCCATTCTACAAATGGGAAGATGAAGATAATAAGAAACAAAATTTGACCAAAACAGTACAGTATTCCTTCCATTAGTAAATCCATCCTTCATAGATAAGGACAGGAATAGTGTGGACATGTCCCCTCATGTTCCCTAGTCCTCTTCAGCCAGAGCTACATAACGACAGCATATAACCCACATTAGCCCTTTGTTTTCTCTCCACTCAAAATCCCATCTAATTAGGGGAGCTTTCGATAGCCTTGACTGTTAAAAGTGAGCTCAAAAGGTGGAGACTATTGCAAAAAGCATTCTAGGGGCATCTTCTATTTTTATACTTTTAGAACTTTGTATTAAGCATGTGCAGTGACCTCAGTTCAGGCAATACAGCAAAGTTAAGGTCATAGACAAAAAGACTGAGGCCAGTCTTTCCTGTAGGATAATATGTATATAGGGGGGAGATTTTATATAGTACATAATACAAGGTAAAGAGTTGTTAGGTCTCAGACGCCAAATACACACCATACCGTTTGTTCAGTATCAAGGGTGCCATATCTTGCAGCTTCACTAAGCATTGTATGTTAACATTCACTGTCAAAACTTCACGACTTTGAGCCAAGTAATTAAAAGAAAAATAGAAAACAGTTATGTACTAAAAAAAAAAAATCCATACACACAGTCACAGGTACACATCTCAATTTTACAGTTGCATTACATTTAAGCTCAAAATTTAGGACTAGCAGTGCTGGAATGCAGAGAGACAAAATAAATTTGAAATGGACTACAGGCAGAAAAATTCACATTTGCTTTTGATTGAGAGGGCAGGAAGTTATATTCAAGCTGAACTGGCAGCAACAGCTTTAAAGCTATCCTCCAAACAGCCATATGATCCTGCATTTAACTAACAAAGATGGGTGGATTACTGGGTGATCCATGTAGCAATGTTAATGAGCCTCATTGCCAGCAGATACATGAGTCTAGGAAGGTGCTAGGGTCATAAAATTGCATAGAAGGAAGGACAGAGTGGACACGGTCTGTGCAGAAGTGAAGCTATTTGCATTGCAGAAGTCAGCAATATCTTGCCTGGCACTTAAACTGGCTGAAACAAGTCATATTTTAACCTGTATTGATGTGCCTGAAGCAAGCTTTTCTTTATCCTGAATCGATCCCAGCTCACAGCAACATTATGATTTACATCAAGCTATAGACAGATGAAACCTGTTTATGGAGTTAATCCTGCTCACAGGCAACAGAAGGGTTTTCCACTGTTTCAGTAGTCAATAAAATTCTTATGATCCAAGATTTGTCTTATACGCACACAAAAAGATTTGATTTATAAGTCTTGATTTACAAATAAGTCACAGTAACACAAGTCTGAAATAACAGCTTTAGAAAGTTATGTATACAAAACCTCACCAGCTAGTTTCCATTCTTTATCCTTCATAAATACATATCAATGCAAACACACATTTTTAGAAAAAAAGCTAAGTTCTTTCCACTACTTTTCTGTAGAACAGGTAAAAGAGTGTCTTACTACCACTTTGATAACATTTTTCATCCAGGCTCCTCAAAGTATTCTCTAGAATGGCAGACTATTTGTGCCTGCTAGCCTATAGAGAAACTGAGCTTCCAAGTGCCAGAGGTCTGAGGACTCCAAGTGTGTAATAACACAAGTACCATTTAGGAAAGATGAGACAGAAGCTAGCTCTCAGTTGAGCCTGTAGGGGTGGCTCACCCAGTATTACTTTTGCATAGAAATGGGCAGATGGAAGAAAATCACACATCATTACCTTTCAGTCAAAAGGAATTTTCTTTGGTTAGGATAAACTTCTTAGCCAGACCTCTCAGATCTTAAATATTAATAATTTTACCAGCACACAAGGCAATTAGAATAAACCAGCAAGAAAGTAAAAAGTGATACCTCACTCAAGTGTCCTAAGTGCCCTCTTGCTTATCGTAATAACTCTCCCATGAAACAAATTGTGGTGAAAGAGAGACCGAGGCAGCAAGCCTTCAATAAATAGGAATGGAAAAACTTGAAGCAAGAATGTGAAAAGGGTGGGTGAGTGGGAGGGAAATGCTGTTTGCTTATTTGAAGTACTAAAACTTGATAAAGATTATTTGGAAAGCCTCAGAAGCTAGAGAAACTTAACATAAGGCTTTGTAATCTTACTTTTTCCGTCAAAAAGCTTTCTAAGCTCTGTGAGAACATCCATTTTATTCACATTGTGATTTTCAGAAGGTCCAGAGAAAAACACTGGTACCCAAGTGGTACCAATGTTTGATACCAGTTGACACATAAATACAGTCATTTTTAGTGGAAATCAGGCCCTTAACCAAGGGCATTTATGGCAGTTGGGACAGGCAGATGGGAAGAAAAAGAAGGTCACAAAAATCACTGTTGGAACATAAGAACTACAGCTGACAAACATTCTTCAAATGTTTAGCACACAGACAGTATTTGCTAAGGGTTCCCCTCTGCTCACGGCTTCACTCTGAAGTATTATAGAAGAAAATCCAACTAATAACACTTTCTCAAGAACCAGACATTGGTTGGATTAAACTTCTCTTGCCTGTCATTCATCACTGGATGTAGCCAGAATGCTTAGAAAATCTGAACCAATGCCACATCACTACAGTTTTGTGTTCCGGTTTCACTGCTAAGGTGCAGGTGGACAACCTGCTCCAACTTACATGAGGGGTTTGCAGAGAGAGCTGCCTATAGCAGGGACAGCCAAGAGGAAGACAGTGATGAAGAGAGGTGGGATTTTGAGCATGTCTGTGGTGAGTGTCACTGCTGTGAAAACAGACCTACACAGATCTCTCTTATGCCTACCCGTCATAGGAAAATGGGTTTAAGGAAGGGTGATATAAGCATCAGCTGATCAAAGCCTCTGCAGAGCATAGATCTGTTGGTACACCAGTAGTCAAACAGTTCTCCCCTAAAAGTGAGGGAGAAATTTCCCCTCCCACTTGTCAGCTTCAAGTGCACCTTCCCACTCCAAGTTCCCACTCCAAGCAGTTACCTGGAGCAGCACACCACACAACTCTTATAACAAGCTCATGTTTCAAAATTCTCAGAATGAGCTAATGGAAATAAATGCATCTTTAACAGAAGTCTTCCAGTTTCAGCTTCATTTTGTCACCTACATGACACTTCCAGTAAGAAAATAATTTCAAATGGGAAACCTCAGTTGGATTAGCGTAAGCTTATTTATTATTAAGGTAATAATGCTGAGGCACAGAAATCTGAGACCTCTTGACCAGAAAGAGAATAGAAAACACTTCTTACAAAAGCAAGCTTTTATGAAAAGATAATTTAGAGGCTTCAGGGCAATAAAGAAAAGTTTGAGAGCAGCTACAATCCATTTTTAGATTATATTACCTCTTAATCCTTTTTCCTGAAATAACCTGCTTCCTTGCCTTCCTGTACTGCAGTCTTCCTTCTTTCCTTGTCTTTCTTCAGAGCAGCAAGAGAATGTACATTTTGAGTTATTGATGTGAGCAATACAGAAATCTCATCAGAGAATTTTTTTTATTTTTCCAGCGAAAGCACACAAGGAAGGTTGGACAGGAGCAGAAAGCCTACTCAGCACAGGAAGGCATGTGCGTAACCATCTGTAGCAGCTCGATACTTCCCACTCTTTTTCAGAAGTCACTGAGACAAGTGGCATCAGCAGTAATCTGAAGTTGATTAATTCCACCAGAAAAAAAAAAAAAAAAAGGAAAAAATAAAAACAAAGAAACAAACTCCCAAATACCTCCACCAAACCCAAAACAAAAAACAACCTATATCCGGAATATTACTTGTAGGCATTTGATTGATTGTTACACTGATCTGGACTCTTTGGGGCCCAGCCAGACGCAGCCAAGAGTGTCAATGAAATCACATATATTCTTTCAAGTCATATATCAATATCAGAGATAGTCATACCAGTCTTTTTTTGGAGTTTCACATTAGCAGAGGAATCTGCTCCTTGTATTCTTACAAAGGGGAAAAGGTTTTGTTCACTTTTTTTCCTGCAGTGACCCAGTCTGCATCAAACATCTAAGGCTTAGTGCCTCAAGGCTTTAGCATTTCGTTTCTGTCTTACAAAGTGACAGTTACAAATGGCCATGTATATGGGTTGAGGCCACGTCTGTATGCAAGAGGATCTTTAGAAGGCCAAGATACTCAAGGGCTTAGAAGGGTCTGGTATAAAGGAGCTGGTAACACTAATATATATGCTTGAAAAATACCTATAAACTTTTACAGACATCATGGATAGTGATTGGTTACTGGTCTGCACTGGAAGACCCTAGGTCCATATTTTTCCTCTGATACTTCTGTGCAAGATTTCACAGACTGAACAATGCAGAAACATGTCTGCTGTTACCCCTCACCTAGAATTCTCATGCAGAGAAGAGTGTGGAAGAAGATACACTCAATATTTGAAGGCATAGGAACAAATGTGTTTTCTAGTCTCTTAGGACTATATTTACTGTTTTGGATATATGTTACTGGGACCACATTTTAGGGGTTCATCATAAGTTCTTTTAACATAAATGCCTCTCTTCAGTCTCTGTTAACTTTCCCCTTCCTCCACTAGGATATCTTGTTCTAAGCCAATAGTGCCAACTACCAAATCAGGCATCAAGAACCTGAATCTAACTTCATATCTACCTTTAATAGGAATTGGAGAGATACCAATGATGTATCAAAGGTATCAAATATGCAAGTCAAAGGCTGCAGATGAACTGTTCAAACTGTTCAAGCAGATTTCTTGTTAAAGTTTCAATACCACTTAATTTTCCTTCTCATTGTTGCAAGCATGCCTGCCTTCACCAAGTGTCTTTGCTTCCTTTCCCTAAGACTAGTGAAAATTCATCCTCATTTCTTACCTTTCTCCCACATCTTCCATTGGTGTTTTTATATCAGGTTTAGTCTCCTTATCTTCAAGTACAAGAGTTATTTCATCTTCAATTCCACTTTCAAACTATGGCTAGAAACCTATAGCTGTAAACTGAAGATCTGTTAATTATTTCACCTTTATGTTACAAAATGTGCTCTTGATAATTACTCCTTCTCCTTAACTGTTATCTCACCTCAAAAAAATCCCCCCCCCCCTTTTTTTCCTTTCTTTTTCCTCACCATCTCCTGTTCTTTTTTACTATGTTGTTTTCTATTCCAAGACTATGCCAGTGTTTGTACTTAAGCTTCAGAGCTGTTTCAGGATAACTCCTACTTTATATTTGTGAAGTGCCATGTAACTTTACAACCATATCAGTTATTTTTAGTGCTAAAAACAATGATTAGGATGCTCCATTTTACAAGGCTATAAACTGGTTTCCACTTAAAATGGAAATGAGTAAAATCTTCAACATATATCAACAGAACTTGTTAGTAAAGTTTCATGCTCTAGTAACTTTCATCTTTATTAAGGCTGAAGAAGTCAGCCCCATGCGTCACATTTAGAGGAACACTGGCAGAAATGGCCCTGAAGACATAATAACCCACTAGCCCAAATAATTTGCACTTTAAATGTAAATGTCTATCTTTCAAACCCCTGAAGCTTCATCTCCCAAAAGCACCTCTGGAGATTTATCATCTGTATTCAAACATGGATAAATATTTTCCATAGTGTAAAAAAGAAAAGAAAGAAAGAAAAAAGAAATCAGAAGAGAAAAACAGAGGAGTAAAGAAGAGGAAGGATAGCAAGCCTGACAAACTGGTGATTCTGCTACAGCTAATCTATTTGTGGACTAAACTGAACAACAAAACCAGTTGAAATACCTGTTGGTAAACTCTAGAAAAGAGCACAAGAAAAATTCAAAGAAGGCTGCACGTCTTACACAGCTTCTGCTTTGGTTCTAGTTATATATTTTCATTGCTTTAATAAGAAAGTAACTTTTACTAACTGATCACTTCAGACTTTTCAGCCACATGAATTCCAGTAGGACCTCAGGTGAAGTTATTTTTATAAATGCTATGTATTCTATATTTAGAGTATTCTATATAGCCTGTAAAATTCTACGTATTAGAAACGTACAACAGTATAGCACATGCATCTTAGAGTGAGCAATAAGAATAGAAAGATCATTGGGAGACACGCATTTAAGGAAATTCCTGAAAATTGCTATGCTCTGACTGTCAAGTATGTTTTCTTAAAACAAAGCTTACAAAGCTTTAATAATTTGGGGGCTATGAAAGAACAGTTCATTTTAAACGAAAAGGAGGAGATGTAGCTTACTATATAAAAAGGATCTATTTTTTGAAAACAGCACAATGAACAAAAAACAGACTGTGCATAGCTTACAGACAGTCTTAATTGAAAATTAATCCTTCCCTCAAATTCAGACTAGGTTTGCAAGTGACATGACAAGAAACACATCAAGACACCTCAAGATACGTGTTGGTCTACCACATTTCCACTTCACACAGTCAGAAGCATGACTTACTCATACTTCTCATCTGTTGTTCAAGAAGATAGCAATTGATTTTTGGATCAAAATCTGCTTTTAATTAATAAAAGATATACAGATGTAATATACTCTGTTAAAATCATAGACCAAAGTCATATAGGTCAAAATTTACCTATTGCTACCAGGATGCAATAATCAACAAAGTGTCCTCCTATGAAATGTGGTTGAAAATATTGTCTCCTGCTGGATCAGATGAAGCCTGAAATTATTGCTATGGAACAACTAGAAGTCACATCAAGGAGTAATTCTTTCACCTATGCCTACAGTGCAGATATGCAAATTATTCTAGCCTTCTTCATGAGGCTGCTACACTAAGTCCTTGACCGAAGAAGAAAATCTAAATCATGCTGATATTGAAGCCTGTGGGGCTGTAACGGTAACAAAGAGAAAGTCTTCCTGCTTTAAATAGACCTATTGCAACAGGAAAAACACAAGTCAAAAGCAAAGCAAGGAAGTTATGGAAGACAGGCAATCGCTGCACCTCTGAATGCTCAAAGTTTAGACTGCTTTGGCTTTTTCAGTGTAGAATCATGAGTAATTTTCTGCAAAACTACCTGAATTCACAAGCTCCTCTAGGCTTCAAGGCAGTACCAAGCAAAGTGAAGGGTGACGTCCTCTACCTCACATACTCATTAAGGCCTACATTCAGGGAAAAACAAGTATCAATCATCTAACTATTCTCACCTAGTGCACCTGCCTTCCTAGTGATGGCATCTGTCTACATTCTTCTTCTGTCTCCTTCTTTCAGGGACGTGCATAAAAGATTTTGAAGAAACAAATTGCATGACAGGAGGCTGAAAATATGAATGAGTTGAAAAGCTACAGTCTTGCACAGCTTTAGCTACTTAAAATTAACAACTCAAAGGAACAGGGAAATAATGTATGATTATCTATACATATACCTATGTATGTATGTATGAAAATATATATGTACTTTTAAAATGAAAAACCTTTGGTCAATTACATTGTGAGGTTCTCCTACATATCTGTTATTAAAGTTAACAGGAAATTAATGAAATTTTCAATAAAAGATGAACCAGTGCAAAGACATTAGGAGTTTGATTTAGAATGTGAAACTTCTTATTCTCACATCTGCACAATTTTCCCACTTAATTTACATAACAAATGAATTCCACTCTCAGATTAAAAGATTTCAGGCTCTCTGTTCTTACTGTATTTTATCATGAAGAATTACCTGTCACACTGACATTTTGGAGAAAAATCAGATTTTGTACTTTTCAGAGGCTATTTCCTTTCATAATATTTTAAAACAAGGGATATTAACAAAACTACATATGCTTGCAGTGACTCATGGTATGGAGTTCAGTGTCTTAAACACAACTTTAAAAAAAAGAGAAAGCTAACTATACACTTCTGTTAACATGACATCTACTGTTTTATCAAATTTAAACATGAAGGTGGGCACTATTCCCACAGAATTGAGGTCTCAGTATGCAAAATGCACCAAGGAACCGTAACTAAGTATACAACTAGCTCCACTGATACCCAGAGCAGCATCCGTCTGTCCCAGATTATGCAAAGGAATCAAATTCAAAGCACAGTTCAAACACAGCTTTAGACCACACATGGACAGCCTAAAGAGAGGTTAATTCCGTGCAGCTATGCTTGCTAGCAGAGTATACCACAAATAAAGGAAGCCCATGAGCAAGTACAAGTAAGCTGGGCAGGCATAACTCAACATCTCCTTTGCCTTAATACTTATGGTTTGGAATATTGCGGGAAATTGTCGTTATGTCTAGTCATCTCATATTTATAACAAACAGGCACATTGTGAGGAAAGAATGACAGAACAGCCCCCAAGCTCCCATGCATCTATAGAAAAATTAATCATGAGACTTTTTGTCATGTTTGTGTCTTATTCCTTTAATATAGTGTTTGGATATGGCATACAAAAAGGAAGGGCAGGGAACCTGAAACTCTCACACACACCAAATGAAAAAGCTCTTTCAAGTTCTGGCAGAATCCTGTTTAGGTTTTGCAGCAAGCTGTAATACTAGCAAGACAGAGGGAAGGCAGCCAAGAAAGAAAAAAAACCAACAGCTATTATCAGCAGGATTTTGGTAAAAGATTTGGTCAGGTAGAAGGATACATGGCTCAAACGATATTGGGTATTCAGTCAAGCCACTTCCCTGAAATAAAAAATAGTTTGAACAAGGTGCTGTAAAAGACCAAATCCTGGCATTATGCATCATGGCTGAGATTCCAGCTTTCGGGATTTGTTTTTGTCCTTGTACACAGTGTGGGGTTTTTTTTGTTTTTAAAGGAGACTTGCAAATGACCTGTTTCTACCAGACAACAGATATGTAAAAAGAGTTGAAGTCATAGAACAAGGTTCCAAAAAGAAAGGAAGAAAGTAGCCTTGCTGTACTTAAAGCAAGTGGTGGAAGGGAAAATACCGAAGGCTAAGATGATTTTCTGGTATACAGTAGCAAGATACAAATGTACAAAAGCTTTATGGAATTAGAGCAAGTATGACAGCAACAATTAGATTTCTAAAGCAAGATGAACTTAAAACTATAGAGCTAGCTTCTGTACTGAAATTGCAAATAATGCTCTGCTTCAGACAGTTTATAAGACTGGTTTATTTCTCTGCTCTGCTAAAGGCTTGGTCGTTTTGCTTGCTGTAGGTGAATAAAACAGGCACACAGATAATCAGATGGTATGGATGTGTCTGATAAAAGCATTTGCTCCATATACCAGGTGAATTACTCTTTTCTCATAATCAATATCAGGTGCCTTCCAGTCATGAACATATTGAAGAGAAGTGACCAGTGGTTCACGGTACATCACCGATACAGAGGAACTATAATTTATGGTTCTAGAAACAAGCTCAGGAAGACTTGTAATCAGAAGTAGCAAGTCAATGCAAGCCTGTGGAGAAAAACTTAGCAGAATGGATAATTTCATGAAGTGAACAAGGACACATTATCAAGAGGGATTTTTGTTTGCTTTTAAACATATATTTTAAAAGCCCAAGTCAAATATGAATCAAAAAGGACAAATGGCAGTTACAGACATAAAAGCAGTCCTGTGGCTTGATTTTGAGTTGGCAGCAGCTTCTCCAATCAGCTGGAGGAAGGGAAAGACACCTCTTCCATCAGACCAGGAACTGTCTGATGTGACCAACAGCAAGTAGCTGCAGATAGGAAAACATGACACCTTAATAAGAAAACACCTGTTATTCTTTAAAAACTCATAGTAATTCCTAAGAAAATCATTACTATGTTCTTATTAGAAGGCCAATGAGTCCTGGGCAATCATTCAGCTAAACCCAAAGAAGTATCGGGGACTAAGGTTTTTTGTAGATCCTGATCCCAGATCTAAACTGGGTATATCTGAGAGGTCATCTTTCTTGTAGGATCACTCTAAACTAAGCATAGTCACAAACAAACCTGCAAGTCTCCTCACTTGGGATTATTTCACAGTATTCTACAAGAGAAGTTTAACACAATACTTCTTCAGGCCCCTTGAAGGGGTTTTGTGAGACATCATTAGCTCTCCACCACGAGAGCACAGCCTTCCTTGTCATTGCCTGTAGTTGTCAGATACATTAAATATTAAGCACCCTTATCAGGCTTGTAGTTTCAACAAGAAAAAAAACACCATCATCTTCAGAAAAATAATATATTAAAGCACTTCCTCACAGCAGGGAAACAAAGCACTAAAGTGAGCTCCTAATGAATTATATTGGGACATACATTTCCATAGAAAGAAAAAACAAAAACAAAAACAAAACAAAAAAAAAAAAAAAAAACAAACCTCCACAGCCTTAAAAATTAAAACAAAAAAATTAAGACAGCCAGTATAAAAGATTTCACAGCAGGAAAACAATAAAAGAGTACGTAGGCACAAAAAGTACAAAACAAGTCATTAACAAAAAAAATAGCTGTTTAAAAAACATTAAGTCATAAATACATAAATGCAAAGTTTCTGTTGCATTTGTTTGTGTCTGTCTTTTGAAAAGCCTGTTATTATAGTGGGTGCTTTAACCGAATAGGCAAATTTGGAGTGACATCTGTAAATGCAGAAGGCTGCAATGACAAGCTCATGCTAGCATTTGTAACCAAATGCTTTTCTGAGGAGCTTAAATGCTATTTGACATAATTTGTAGGTCTTCATCCAAAAAGGAGGTTAATTTGACACTGCCATACAAACAAGGTAAGAAAAATATATATACTTTTCTGCTATAGACACTGACATAGCAAAAACAGTTTTTAAAATGAAATGAGGGCTATGAAGAGGATAAGAAACCAGGGAAGATGTCTACCAATGTCTCTATAGTCTTTCCATTAGTGGGGTCCCATACAGTTCATACATTTTTAAGTTGCATGGTATGGCTGGACAACGTGGCACAGACGGTCTCATCAGTCCCATCAAGAATTCCCTACACCAGCTCCACAACATAACAGCACAGAAGCACCATAACAGAGCCTTTGGCTAAATGTCTTGTGAAACAGTTTGTGCTGCAGGGTTATCTACACGTGAGCAGGGTCCTCAGGTTCCAAGGGACTAGAAAGGTAATGCCAGCCTGAGAGACTCCAATGAGTATCTGCTGGCCAAAGAACCTGAAGGTCAGTCAGAAACCGGCTACTAAGGTGGTTTTCATTCACAGACATCTCAAAGGTCTGGAGAATATGTCGTATGGGGAGCGCCTGAGGGAACTGGGATTGTTTAGCCTGGAGAAGAGGAGGCTGAGAGGAGACCTCATTGCTCTATACAACTACCTAAAACAAGCTTGTAGAGAGGCTGATGCTGGTCTCTTCTCCCAGGTAACTAATGATAGGACAAGAGGTAATGGCCTCAGGTTGTGCCAGGGGAGGTTTAGATTGGATATCAGGAAGAAGTTCTTTATTGAAAGAGTGATTAGCCATTGAAACAGGCTGCCCAGGGTGGTGGTGGAGTCACCATCCCTGGAGTTGTTCAAAAAACAAGTAGATGTGGCACTTCAAGACATGGTCTAGGGGTTAGGGAGAGGTTCAAAGAAGGTTGGACTAGATGATCCTGGAGGTCTTCTCCAACCTGAATGATTCTATGATAAGTATATGAAAAACATTTCCATCTTTGTATGCATTAATAAAAACAGGCTGGAAAATGCAGCACGAGTCATTTGGATACCTTCACACAGTTTCTTGGTACATCAGCATGACAAAAAAGAACCAAACCAATGGTCAGCAGTTACATATGAGTGCAAGAAGTTTAGAACTTTCTTTGTGCTTCAGCTAAAGTAGAAAGGTTACCCTATTCCACAGTTAAATTTGACAGAGGACATCCTATCTGCTAATACTGAGAAAATGTGAAACTAAGTTTAAATCTTAAAGTTATCAGAAAGCTCACTGCAATATAGAATCCAGCTGGAGTCGATCTTGTTCTGTCAAAGCCAATTGTGGTCAACAAAAAAAACCAAGAAAACGTTTACGTGAGTAATCTTTTTCTTTCTCTTTAGATTAACTATATTGCATCTCCCTGTAAAGATACGGATTTCATGTATCTTTCTGATCCTTCATTTTGAAAGACATGAGCCAGCAGTCCTACTGAGATCTCAGGGGTGGATTGGTGGCAGAGTTATGCACATTCTATTCTTGCTGCAACAACAAGGACAAAAAGTTCTGGCACACATATGCATGGTATTAACAATGGCAGCGATGGCGGGGCAGGTAGAAGGAAGGCAAACACATGAGGTTTAATGCTTAGTACTTCACATCCACATGACAGAATTTGCAAGTGTCTACTCAACACATTTATTTTATAGTACCATGCAGATTTAAACCAGAGATTTAAGCAACTGAAAGGTAGAAATAAAAAACAAAGAAGGCAAACTTTTGCAATGCCAACTAAATGACCACATAGAGAGTGCTCCAGAACATGTACACGTTTATCAAGCCTGTCAGGTATCAGCCAAGTCAGGTCTGCCTGTATTAATGCTCTTAGTTCCAATGGAAAAATTTTTATGCATAGCAAGGCATATGCACATTACATAACCAGGGACTGTAACCAGAATGTCAGGGAAAAAAAGCACTCGACTTCCAGTAAAAATCAACAACATCCTAACAGTTTAGCAGCCAGATCAGTTACATGCCATTTATGCATTCCTTTCCAAAACAGCTATCTGAAAATAAAAGTCATGTTAAGTTCCAATGCATTTTTCCACACTTGTCAGTTCAGGGAAATAATCACCACTGAATCACCGCAGTGATATTCCAGAACACACATAACGACTGATCACACATCTCCACAGTTCTGAAGTTCTGTTGTGCAAGAATTGTACTTGAGAGGAGGGGGAACTTTGGCATAGAAGCATTCACTTTATAATAAATGTAGCATGAATATACAAGTAGGTGTCTTCATCCCAGTAATTAAGCTGCATTATCTGCTTATGATTTCAGAATAATGACCGAGGAAAAGGATAGAAACTCTGAAGGCCATCCTAAAATAATCAGTTGATTCAGGGCTTCTTCCCACAATCTATCCCCTTCCATTCAGTGAAAGTCTCATGTAGTTTTAGCATTTTGCCATATTATTACACAAAGTCAGAACGTGACAGCAAGTTCCTAAGATCATTTTACAGAAAAAGCCTACTTTTAAATCAGAGTTTAAACTTAAAAACTAAAATAAAATCTTTGTCTAACTGGCTTTGGATGGCAAGACTGCTTAGTTTCAGAAGTTTCCACATGTGATCCTCCTAGTTAGTTTTAATATTTTTAAGTCAAGAACATGACATTTAAAATAGGAGGTATACTAATATTCTCTAATTTATGTCAACTCTTTAATGTGTTTTGCATGAAAATGCTACTACAAAATTACTTGGCTCAGTGCCCAAGGTAATTACACTCATACTGCTGTCTTGACTTGCTGCCAGAACCAGCAAAGTAGGCATTTCCCTCAGACAATGCTGTTAATGAAAACTGTCAAAGCCCTTTCAACATTCCTTATTTTGTTATACTTAAGTTGTCATGTCACTTGGGTGGCTCTCTAGACTTTTGTTCTCAACAATGCATTTCTTAGCAATATGTTCATGCCTTAACAATAACACACTGAAATGTTTCCCATTCCTTGAAAACAACACTCTGAATAAAAGAAGCCTTCCCTTTGGTTTGGGGGGAAAAAGTAATAAAAATGAA
>VZZY01010794.1:8678-36444 GCA_013400335.1 Eurystomus gularis | reverse complement strand
ACAAATAATTAAAAACTATTACAATCCCTAGCAGAGCTTTAAGATCAGCCTTGAAAGCTGGATGCAGATGAACTATCATCTCTCCCCCTCCAAGCAAACTTCAGGCCAGGAATGCTGGAGAAAGGGAGTTTTAACACTTCTGATAACAGGGGCCTGGCCTTAACACAGCATAGCCTGTATTCTGCTACTGGATCCTGTGCTGGTTGGAGCTTACAATATCCTCTTTTCATTCCCTTATCAGAAACAGAGAAGTGGAGAGGCACAGCTACAAAGCCATCTAGAGGGAAAACGAAGAAAAAAGAGAAAATATAATAATAATAAAGCAGCTCACTAGCATACAGATGTGTTTTCCTGAGGTATTAATATAAAAATTGAACACACTGATGAAGATGCACACCTTTCTGCAGCCATGCAGTCACAGTGACATGGGGGTCTCTCCTTAATCCTGCCTGTGGAAGTCAAACTTAATAGATAGCACAGCCCTCTCTTTCCAGAGAAGAAGCTAATATTTTCAACTGTATGGATGTGCTAATAACTTCCACATGTTTTCTCTCACCAGTGTGAGCTGCAATATGAGGCCCTACCATGGAACCCCTGGAAAGATGGGAGATGATGATGACAGAGTAAGTCAGTGAACACAGGGGATGATTACTCAGAGGATCCAGGAGTTTTTCTTGATTGCCTGCAAATTCTTCAGTTCTGCCTCATTTACAAGCTTCAGCTCTTGCATTCCTCTGTCCTGCTGCACAGCTCTGTGACTGAAAATGCCTCCCCTCAGGTGGGAGCATTTCCAGAGAACTCCTCAAAGTCAATGCTATAAACTTCTCCGAGCAAGGGTGGCTATCTACAACTTTTCCACAACAAGAAAGCATTTGGCCTTAGCCTGATTGCAAACATTTCTGAATCAGCTAAAAGAAATATCAGATGGCATCTGTAGCCTCTAGTTCCCTGGAGGAATGAGATATGGTACAATGCAGGTGCACTGTGAGGAAGTCATCACTTCTCCTGACATCTGGATAAAAAGACGACTCTGTTTACTAGAGCAACCAAGTGCACCATTCACACAAAGAATGTTTGTCAGACTGTCTCAAGGAGAAAAAGCATTGCTGTGCTCATATTCAATCAAATTGGAGGCATGAAAGCCACAGGAGGATGGTGGCTAGAGGCTGAGCATCTGTCTCACGCAGTATCTGAGCACCACAGAAAAAAGCAGGGGGGAGAGGAAAGAAAAACAAAAAACCCCAAAACAACCTACTGACTTGAAAACTGTATCAGAAATGAAGATTACTACAATCATTTCCTTCCAATCCATCATGT
This sequence comes from Eurystomus gularis, assembly GCA_013400335.1. Classification (NCBI taxonomy): domain Eukaryota; kingdom Metazoa; phylum Chordata; class Aves; order Coraciiformes; family Coraciidae; genus Eurystomus; species Eurystomus gularis. Next base: position 35,127 of record VZZY01010794.1, on the reverse strand, counting down.
CACCAGCACACATTATCATTCTTCCTTTTTCCATGCCTGCAGAAAGAGTCAAATACAACCATGCCATACCACTCTTTCATACGCAAGTTTCCCTACAAGCTCACATCTGCTAGTGTACACTAACAAGAGAGGTGAGTGTGAATCCAGAGCACATTATACAGCAGCCTCTCTTCAACTTGCCACTGGTCCTTGTCTATTCTCCACCAGTCTTCCAGACAGGAACTCTGACTGCAGGAAATACCAGGTATGTTGTTTATATTGACAAGTGGAAAAGGTTTTTGTTTTGTCATTTGGGTTTTTTTTAGTTGTTTTTTTCTTAAACAATCCAGCTGATTTCAGAGCCACCTGTTACATGAGAGAGGTGATGGCTGCTGACAGTAAATAAATAAAATATAATTTTGGAAGAGATAATTTGAAAAAAAATGAGCTCCTGGACACCTTCAGATAATTATTTGATTAAATCCTGGTTTACAAGGGTAAGTCAGGTTACCTTTGGGACAAGTTAGGAACCATGCAGTTTGAATTTTCATATTTTTGTTATCCCATTAAAAAAATCAGTACAGGGCAGCAACAGATAACATCAAAAAGTCCAGCAAACTTCAGAAAGATGCTGTGTACAGATCTAGATCACAAGTTAATTGATACAGACTGCCAAGTGAAATGTAAATTGTCCACCAACCTTTACAGTGTATGAAGGGTATGTTTTCAGAAGAAGAAAGTTAACTCCTATCTCTATCAAAATAAAATTAGCATTGGAAGATATCTTATTTTGTCACAAGTGACTGGAAGAAAGCAAGGTGATGTAACCAAAGCAATCATTTGCATATTACAGTGCTACAGGTGGTATTGCCACCTCAACCTACTCACCACATTTTATCACTTCATTTCCAAATCCAGGGTCTTGAAAGGCAAAAAGAAATAACATTACCATTTCTGCTTTTGCACTAGCAAACAAATCCCAAAACATGGATCAATTTCCCATTATCTTTCTTAGAGATATCAGTGTTCACTCAGTTTTACTATCCATTTCTGCTCTTCTGCTCCTCTCCTCAGATGCACCCTAAACACTTTGGCAAATTGCACCCAGCAATCTAAAACTGATATTATCACAGCCTGATCTTGATAAAAGTCTCAGATCTCACAGATTAGTTAGAAGAGACCTGAAAAAGAAAAGGAATTTTGAGTGTGCCACTTACTGCTTCTGTGATACTTTCAGAACCAAAATGAAAGTATAAGAAACAGAAGCTAAAATTTCCTATCTCTACTTATCATATTCTCTATTGCTTTATTTGGCACCCTTTTCTCAAGAAACATGACAATGGAACTGTAATATGAAAAAATAAATAGAAGCACTAAGATAATACGTGTACAAAGGTCAAAAAACAGGTAGATGTGGCTCTTAGAGAAATGGTCTAGGGTTCGGGGAGATGGTCAAAGAAGGTTGGAATAGAAGATCCTAGAGGTCTTCTCCAACCTGAATGATTCTATGACATTCAAAGAGGTTTAATTAAGCAACTGTAATTTTCCTCCTTCCTTTAAAAAAAATATTCTACATGAAAAAAATGCAAGTTTGCCAAAATTAGTACTTTAGTAGGTTGAAAAGGTTACTTAAGCAACCCAAGAAACTTGATACTTTACCAATATCAACAGTTGTGTAGCTATTTACTAAGAACAAAGTACTAGCATACTGTGAAAAGTCTAAGAAACCTAACATTAGACACTCAACTTTGGAAGCTTACATAAGAATTTTTGGAAGCAAAAAAAACCCCAAAGTAACTCGCTCACATATTTAAGCCTACTTTTACTCCTTATCAAGATCTTACCGAAACTTCCTTCTCTGTGTTATGCTGGCAAGAGATCTGAACATTAAGAGAATATAATTCTACTGTTGTTGGCAAGCAGGTTACCCACATTCAGTTTCTGTCTAGCCAAATCCTACATAACCAGTAGTAGTTAATACCAATTATAAGGTATAAATTAAATTATTTTTAGTACACACATTTATACTCTCAAATGTTAGCCTGGTTAGTTTTCCAGAAGGCACACATATGAACAGATATCTTGGAGTCTTGTTTCCATCATTGCTCCTATTAGTCTGAAACTATAAGCTCAAATCACATCTACCTTTACTGCTTATACTCTATACACCCTATAGAGATCCTCTACATTCACTTGGGTGAAAGCTATTATTTTCAATTCTGTAAACATAAGCTAAACACCAAACTTACATTTGAGAAAACCACTGAAAAATCCAAAGTTACTAAATACTCACTGTGCCAGGCAAAAATTCATCTTGCTTTTTATGCTCTTGACTTCCCTCCTAGCTTCCTTTTTTGGGTACTTACATTTTCTGAAAATTCTTCCTTTAAAACAATTGCTGATACACACCTTCTCAACCAAACTTTGAGCTCTTTCTGCAACTTGCTTGGAGGCAAGTTTTGTTTCATCATGGAGATCAAATCCACCAAGAAGTCAAAAATGTGAGATAGCAGTCACCTGAGGTAGGGTTTTTTTCACAGTATGACTCCATATGTCAGCAATCTCAGTTAATTATCTTGTTTGAGCTGTTATCTTGATTGCTCCGTATCTACCTCTGGCTAAAATGTCTGTAGGGAGGGAGAAGTGAAGTGTTGATTTTGATCTGCAATTGCAGAAACCTTTCTCTGCATAAAGGGAGTGAATTCCTATTCCAAGCAAATTTCCCTAGCTAGTTGTTGCTACTACCTAGTGATGTCTAGTTATACTGCTTTTTCTAGGAAAGGGTTTTTTTTTTTTAGTATCTGTCTTGGTGAGGTGGTCTATTGCTACGAAGTTTGAGGGTGTTTCATGCTTTAATGGAGACTAAGTGTTTGTCTTCGAGGCCTTTCTTAGTCACACTAGCTGTCCTAAGGTGAACTGTATTTCCAAAGGAAATAACAAGATGAAAACTCGTTTAATATCCCCCTCCTATAGGACTACTCTATGTATATCACACATTAAAAGACTGTTAGTTGCAGAACTGAGGTGGAAAAAAAAAGCAAAAACTTTTCATTAGTATGGGACTTTATGTCCCGATTTAGTGAGCAGTTCTCCATCTGTTTAGTATTACTATTACTGGTTATTCTACTAACACATCAATATGCCCTTTCATGGTAAAGTTAAGTAGGCATAGGAGAAATGCTTTTGGGATCAGCATTCTGTCATAAGCATCACAAGAGTAAGATTATAAGACTAGTTCCTATTTCTATGTTTTCTTTAGTTATTAACCAATAGTAACATTTACATGGAATTTCTGGATTTTAGCTGTTTCAAGACTGTTGCATATCAAAAATTCTTACTGTTAAAAGATATGCAGAGCTATTCCACAGGATATGAGTTTATTAGCACTTCACTTTAACTGAAAAGTTCTTGTCCCCAGCTTGAGATACTGTAAATAGCACTTCTAATGTTTTGGAGCAGCTCTAAACCTGTACTTGTTTTACTTCTGAAGCAATTCTTCTTTCTGGATGGACAACCTAACAAGAACTTATCATAGCTTTACATTTAATTGATGAGGAAATCATACATTTTTGTTTCCTGAACAGCTTTCAAATTGCTAAGCCTACCCTTTTTTTTTTTTTTTTTTAGGAATACAGAAATATTCCTCTAATCCATAAAAAATGTAGGTGCTTCATCTAGAAATCAACTAGGTCATGGGTTATAAATAATTTTTCTTACATTTCCTCAATTTTCAAATATAACATTAAGTGTTTGAAATCTGGAGCCAAATTCAACCAGCTTTCCATGTGTCTCGGATCTCAAAAGGTTTTTGTGATTTAGACACCTGGGTGATGAAGTGATTTTTGAAAAATGAGTCTAGCTTAATGAAAAAAAAGAAATTAAAAATCTGTCATATTATTCCCATAAAACTATTATTCTTCTTGAATTGCATCACTTCATATACTAGTATCTCAAGAAACAGTACACAACTTCTAGAAGCCTTTTCATGTCAGGTTTGTGTAAGCTTTTTTACTATTAACTGCCACTTCAAGCTTACACATTGATTTATGTTTGAACAGCCCTGAATAAAAGTAGGACATATTTTCCACTTTTCAGGACTAATGTGGAAAATAGAGGAAGCAGATCTATTATATCTAATGATTGGTCAAATAGCAGTATGGATATTTGGAAAAAAGGAAGCTTTTATTCTACTCTTAATATAAGAGATGACTACCACCAGAATAGGCATGAAATTTGTTTCTTTTGATACATCAGTAAAAGTTAACTATCAGTAATTTAGAAATGTAAGATGAATTGTTTAGGATAATGCACTCCTGTTTTTTCTTTTTCTTTGATGCTCTAGAAAACTTGCACTGTGGCTTGGATTGTATCTTTTTTTAGTTGGTATGTCTTCAGAAAAGAATAGGAGGTATTTCTAGTCATGTATAGCAATTTGAAGTGAAAAGGATAACACTTTTGGTTTTAAGGATGTCACTGAAAAAATCATACAGAAGATTAAATGACATGTAAAAAGGGGCCATTTAATAATTAGTATCACAGTTATCTCCTGTTTCTTACAGTGCTACTCAGTAGTATAACCTGGTTTTGTTGTAAAATAGTTGCTGAATACAAACTTCTTAAATGGCCTTTTATAAATCTTTGTTCAAAACTGTTGAGTGCTTAATGAGAAGTGGAGAGGAAAGACAGTTTTGGTGTCCCCACGCCTTCCCCAACTTATGTTATATGCAACTTAAATTGATTTCTAAAGGCATCATTAAGTTGGGCTATGGTCTTAAGCTGCTTCACAGATGATTGTGTACCCCGCTCTGTACTCCAAGCCAGCTGGAAGCTGTGTGACTTCTGCTAGTTTTGACTGAGGCCAAGTTAATAAGCCCTGTTCAGTAGCAGAATATATTAGATAGCTTATGGCACCACAGGAATGAGGACATATGCTCCTGGGCAGCACAGGGCATGAGCAAAGGCAGGTAGTGTCTACTAGAGTATAGGCAGGGCAGGCCTGAGTCTGCCCACTGAATATCATAGTGAACTGAAAACTGAATGGTAAGCTGGTAGAGTGTTTATAAGGCAGAGTACATCTCTCTTATGTCCAGTTCTGGAGGAGAACAGACAGCAGGAGTTTAATCCCATGTCTTAGCAGATCACATTTTATGCTGCCAGGGGTTCTCTGCTGGTTGTTTATTGCATAGTTAGAGCTAGCTTGCCTGCTGGCAATGAATGTGATGCTAGGGATATGGTTCAGTGGTGGACTTGGCAGTGTTAGATTGATAGTTGGACTCCATAATCTTAAAGGTCTTTTCTGAACTAAATGATTCTATGAATGCATTCTTTCTTATGGAACAAACTGGGGTGGAGTTATGGTAGAAGACGTAAACTGGTCTGTGTGCTGGAAATCCAAAATGCCACCTCTCTGCTTTTATCCAGCAATGAAGGGAAATTAATCTCACGTCCTAGAATGGAGGCTTTATTATTCTTACTCAGCTGTACTCCTAATGGCATGAGGTATGCCTGTTGTCTTGCATTGAGTTATTTCTTGATTTTATTTTCCTCCACACCACATCCTGAAATGATGAGAGAGAGATCCTTAGAAGAGAGCATGTGCATATTAGTGTGAAGGACACCTCATGAGGACGAGAGCCTTCCAGCCTCTCCTCCTCAGTCAAATGACATGTCGGAGCAATAGGTATGCCACTTATGTCAAACTCAGTGCAATTAGGGGAAGTGCCTAAGATAGTGATGGCACAGGTAGTGGAGAAAGGCATAAGGCTATCCTCCTACCTGTCAGAGTTCTACAGGTGCAGAAGTGGCAACAGTAGTAATCAGGCAGGCAGACCAGCTGACAGAGGTGGGTAGCTGCCCATCAACACAGCTGCCCAGTCTGATGACTGTTCTGGACAAGATTAGATTCCATGAGCAAGGATCTCTGTGAAGAAATAACCCTTGCTCCTAAGCAAGTTAAAGTAGGAGCTACAGCTCTTCTATTAATGGTGGTGGATCTAAACTAGGAAAGTTCAGAGATGGTAGGCAGCAGGAAAAAGAAAAAATTAGGAGTTAACTTGGGAATATAAAGTCATTTGGTCTACATGTGTGGCACAGTGACTATTCAGTGTTTGGTGGGGTAGAGGAGGAGCACATTAGGTGTAGTTTTTAATGACAATCTTAAATGCAAGTTTGATGTTTAGCTTGCAGAATAGAAAATAATAGCCTTCTAAATGCAAACCAAGTGAACACAAGGGTCTCTCCAGGGAGTTCAGAGCAGAAGTAGGAAACTAAGATGACTTGACCTCATTGTTTGAGCTTTACACTAGCAATGTCCTTGGCTATCATTGCACAGCAAAGCATACAAATCATATACCTAAACAGTTTCTATGTTTAATGTTAACTTCACATTTACTTTGGGAGTAGCTCATATTACGTATTCTTCAGCATACACCTCTGCAAGGTGACTTATGGTATGTTCTCACAGGTAGCACCAATGTCCCATTCTTGCATAGTAAATTATATCCATCAGCACCTATGACCTGTGTTTTGAGATTAATGCCTTCCAACTAAAGACTTCAATCTACATTATTAAGTAATCAAAGCAACAAGTTAAACTGCAGTGTTTTGATGCCTTATCTCATTCAGAGGCAATATATTCAAAAGAACGAATCACGAACACTTAACTGTTCTTTTCTATTACAATTTTTTAAAGTAACAGCCTGATGAAGCACTTGTACAAAGGCCAAACCACCAAACTTCAACTTCATAATGCCACAGTTCATAAGGTTCACAGGAAACAACTTTCATTTGCAAATGAAACTTGAACATTTAAAAACATCCTTATGTTCTAAAAATGACGCCAAAAGGTACTTAAATATATGTATTTATTTTGGCTTTAGCTGTCCGTGGCATATTATTTTTAACAGAAAAATGCATTGAAATGATAGTAAAATTAATAGCCAGGAAAAACTCCAGACTCTCTTAAAGACCGGCTACATTAATAGTCTGTCTCCCCCGTTTGATTTATTCATAAGCCCTGAAAAACACAGAGAACTAAAATGCTAAACAATTCAAATTCCTTAAGATACATACTAGTATTAAGAAACATGTAATGAAAAATGAGATAGTATGAGCCCTTTCTAAGTTCAAATGAGGAACTGTTAGTTTAGGAATATCAGCCAGTAGGAGAGAGGGTAGTTGTTGTTTTGGGGGAAACTTTTAGACTAGAATAATCATGACTAGAAGTTCTACACAAACCAATTTTTAGCTATACTTATGTCTATCCATTATAAAGTTGAAGTCTAGGGTATCAACACCCTAGATGTGAAAAGCTCTTAGCTCACTGGAAGTCATCTCAATATTTTAAATTACTCAATGCAGTGGTCATTTAGAACTCTGACATGATTAAAAACCTTGAAAAATTGTTTTGATAATTGAATACTGGTTTGCTGGACCAGGCTCAGACTCATGTCAAACACATGAAAGAAGGAGGTCCTTGATACTGCAAACACTATCTGTATCACCATCCTTTAAAACAATTCACAAAGTCAGCTATTGAAAAAGCACATGCAAGTTTTAGGGGTATGACGCTATATTTGCATAAGTATAATTTTTAAAAAAACACTAGTTTTGCTCTATTTTTGTTTTATCCCTTCAACACATATATTCTTTCTTTTCTCATCTTAGACTGTTCCCATAGCAGATTGCATCTTTCTTGCTTTTCACTGATTGGTTGAACACAGGGAAATATAACAGAGAAGTATTGCACAGCATCTTCTGTGAGATACTCAACCAAAATAAATATGATGGACAACTCTGGAACTTTTTATACTAAAGTGCAATTAGATAAGTCATTATAGATAGGTCACAACATTATCTCCAACATTTTGTACTCCTGGCATCCAGCTTTCAAAAAGTAGAATAGATTAATATTGACAAGGGAAGAAAATTACAGCCATGAGGTTTTTTGCATAGCACACAGTAATTAGCCTTACATGTGCTTATATCCTGAAGGCTCACAGTTTCAAAGGAATTTTTCTTTTCAAGACCGACCTTTCCACCTCTCTACCCATGCCCTCCAAAAAAAAAACCAAACCACAAAGAGACCCAATTGAGACCCAATATATTTATTCTTTATCAAATAAAGAGACAAAACTCAAACTTAAGTTTCCTCAGGAAAATAAACAGATTTCCTAAGAGATTTAGGATGCTGTTTTCCAGTCAAATTTTTGTGTCCAAAATTATAGAGAAATTTCAGACAATTGGCATTGTTTGCAAAGATAACAAAAGATGTTTTATATTCTGGATGTCCACTCTCTGTAACTTATATCTACCAAGGTCTGTCCAAACTCATTTGCTGCAGAAGACAGAAGCAAGGAATATGTTTTGACTTTCCCAGCTCCTAAGTACAGACCTGTCTCAAAATGCTGCTTTCAAAATGATTAAAATTACACATATGAAAACTGAAAATATGACAAGTTAAATGAGTCATAAGACACAAGATGACAAATTCTCCTTCCTTATTTCCCAATTAAGCCAATTATTCTAACAAAGTAAATTCAGACCTCAATATTTCAAACCTCACCCTGAACAGAAAACTACCACTGAATTATTAAATGAAAAACACATATTAAAGTGATCCTTGGCTTTAGAGTACTTTAGTCCTTCAGAACTTCAAATGCTTTTAACTTACTGAACTTCAACTTTTTGAAGGTTGTACGAAGACAGTGTCTCAATCTTAGCAAGAAGGTTTAAGCTGCTCATAAAAAACACAGTCAATGTGATACAGTATATAGATTCCTTCTTTTGATTTTTTCCTTATGGAAGAATATTTTGGCAAAGTTTATCAGTCTATATTTTAATGACATAAGACCTTCCTTCCAAAACACAGAAGGTTAGAATAGGGTAAGGGCTCAGAAACAAGTAGCTGCAGGTAACACAATCCTAGGTGAAGGCTAGCTACAAGTATCTTTTAAGTGGGAAAAATCAATTGTAACTGTGAACAAGTATTTTAGAGCAGAGTTTGACTTTAGTTTTCAAATCGAGCTCATATGAACTTAAAAAGGAAAACCAAACCAACAAAAAAACCACCATAACTTGTTTTATCTACCATCTGAAAAGTGGCAGAAGTTTTCCATAGTATGTTTCTGAGTGCAACAATGCGCATTAATGGTGTGGCTGTAGTGCCAGGCTGCTCAGATAAAAGCACCATATGAGATGAGCCTCTGATGTATGCTTAGATAGTGTTCCAATTCAACCTATACAGTAAGTATTTTCTCTCACCAGGAAGAACATTCTGCTTTTTGAGAACTCTAGGCTCATACTGTAAGAGTACAAGCTATTCTTTCACATTTGTATTTCAATGCATCATCCAAAAAGAAAAATGCTAGTACGTGACACTAGTAAATGTGTGGAAGACAAAAGGACTGAAATCCAGGCTGTCAACCCAGATTATCAAATTTTTCCGCAAACATCTTTGAGGACTTTTCAGAATGTCATGAAAATAGAGCAGTCCCAGGAAGGTGCCATTTGGTACTCCAGAGCCTTCTCCTTCTATTTGCAAAGAAATATCACAGGAACAGCCTGTTCTCATAGTGGGATGGGAACTAAACCTCTCCATAACATTTTCAGTGCCAAGCAGCCCGTCCCCCATCTGTCTACCAGCAGGAGAGAGAGAAAACAAATGAAAAAAAGCAACCAGAAATTGGGCATAGGAAAGAAACATCTGCTAAAGGGACAAAAAAAGAGGTGAAGAGAATGAGATAAAGAATTATAAGCAAGGTAACAGGAAAAAAAACCACGGTAGAAAAGTTCCCAAAAAAGAGAGCGGGAGGGGGGTGGGGGGTGGAAGCAGGGGGCATAAAAATAAATGACGTTTTCAGAAAGGAAGGGAAACATAATGCCAGATAAACTGTTATTTACCTGTGTTAGTAATGAGAGATTTTTATGGACAGAATGGCTGAATAACAGTGTGTTTGGCTGTTCTAATCTAAAGTTTTTTCATTTACTTTGATCTAAGTTTCTCAGCTTTTGAAATCTATGCCAAAACCCCCCCCCAACGAATTAAAGATAACTGTATGAAAGTTATTTTCTCCATTGAACAGGCATTGTGCAGGGAAAAAAGAATCATCCACTTAAATGCAAACTTTGAGTTTTCTGATTATTCCAACACAAATGAGCATTCCTCTGAGCCTGGATGGGAAGTGTGGGTAAAATAAAAAAGCAAACAAAAGATAATAAAATGGAACTAAGTACAAGATCTTTAACTGTACTGTAGAACGTAAAAGTAGCTGCCACAAATGAGGTGACCTAGCAAGGAGGTTTAATGATTATAGTGATATGATGGACTGTCAGTCCTGAATACTTCAGAATTTGGAATCAAGCTTTTTAGAATCAGGAAATTGCCTTTAAAATAATGAGACATTAAAATTGTACAGAAGATCTTTTTCTTTTCTATAGCTACCTTTTGAGTTTCTAAATGTCATTATTTGAAGTATTTTCTCTAATTTTTAACTTGGTTTTTTTTTATATGTATAACAAACTACATGCTTTGCTTCTATGTACAAAGTTAGCAAGTAGCACTTCCCTGAAAATTCTATCTGTAGTAAGGTGCACAATACAGTTCTAGGAGAGGGCAAACATGGTGAGATAGGGCTACAACACATAAAATCGGGAAACAGAAGAGCAAGGGAGCTATTGGACCCATTGTAGCTCTGAAATCTTGTGTTATCTTCCCTCAGAATACTGTGTGACTGAAACAAGAAGGGTGACTTTTCACATACAGTTTGGGGTTGCACATTACCGAAACGTGCTAAGCTGTTTCTTGGCAAGAGATGCAGAGGAAAAAACAGGGAGTCGTAGCTTTACCAGTTATTATCCTTGACACTCATGAAATTCTCATTTGTCATCCCAAAGACAAGGCAACTCCCACATGCACTAGGTGTCTGAAGATTTAAAGCATTACTCAGCAGTGAGCAAAATTACCGGAACACCTGTCTGGATACACATGATTCAAGTATAAATTCATGTTTCAATTAACTGTCTTCCATGTAACTTACCTGTCGTCTTTTGTTCTTCAGTCATGGTGTATGTGCAGTCAATCAACTATGCCATCATGAAGACAGGATTTCTACCTTCAAGTCCTGACAGTTTTACTGGCAGTTAAAGCATGTCTTTTTGACTTTCCGTCTTAGTTTGACTATAAAGAAAATAAGATAGCACAATAATTCATCGTTCCTTCATATGTGTTGTCATGAGGATGATTAACCTAATGCTTTCCCAAGGCATTGCAAAGGAAAAGCATCATTCAGCTGTTTTGGGCTTTTTATTATGGATACTGATACACAAATGGAACAGTTAAGAGTCATGAAATTAGTTTATCATGCAGTATATTCCTACTAATACTATTTATTCTGTGTAACTAATTTGATGACTAAGTATTTTTTCTGTTGTTTATATATTTCCAAAATTCTAAACTCCTAATAAAAGTCTAAGATACAATGAAAATAAACCCTTCCAACAGTCAGTACAGTCCTCAGGAATATACTACCCCAGCAGATCTTTTCCTTCCACAAGCACAAAGAAACAAAATAAGACCAAATGGAAGGTTGTGTGGACAGCAGAGCATTTCTAAAAATATCCATTAAAATTGCACTTAAAACTACCTTCAGCAGTAGAACATTGGCCATACTAAGAAGGGACCAAAAACTTCTGGCATAATACAATGGATATACATTTTAAAACCAGCTTATATGTTTTCAATAATTGAACCACAAAGAATCCATTATCCACCAGGTCCAGTATGTTATTTGAAGATTTACTGCTAGTTGTAACCCATTTGAAAAGCAAGCAACATGTACCAAACATGAGCCTAACAAGTATGCCAATGGCAATATATTTGTTAAAATTACATATTATTTCTGAACAAAATAATTCTATCCATAATATTTCAATGTAATTTTCCTTTACCCTTGCCTCTATTATCCTATATGGATCATGACTTCTCTGGCAACAATGTAGACTAGGCACACCACAGTCTCTAAGACATCGGTTTTCAAAATATTTTATTTCTTTAAATTGTATTGGCATATTCAATAAAAAGAAAAAATTGCCCTGGTTTGACCAGGACAACTCTTAGTACTTCTTAGCAAGTTATCACAGCTGCTTATTTTAATATTAAAAGTGCTCCCAGTTTATGGTCAGTCTTGGATAAGCATAAATGTATCGAGTGTTTAGGCAAGGGGAAGGAAAAAAAAATAAGATAAATTTCTTTCACACTTTCATCTTCTGTATTTTGTTGTCTCATACAAATTATTATACCTCTCAGTGATGTTGTCCTGGTGTCATATCAGAGATAATTCACAGAGGAAAATATATTTGCCTCAAAAAATAGCAACAGCATTTCACAAAAGATTTCTATATACATACAGCCTTTGATGTTTATTAGTCTCACCATATATTTAGAATTCACATCAAGGTATTGCAAAACCCTTAAGTCAAATGCATAATTCATATTTGATATGTGTTATACTCATTGTATCTATTATATTCCTTTTTATTTCTGTTCATTAAATATTTGCAAAATTAACATTCTCAATATGGTTATGTATTGTCTTTTTTTTTCCTCAATTTCTTCAGATCTGAACTCTAAAATGATGGTATTATTGTCATTATTTATTCACCTTAAGTTGTGATATAATGGTTATTTTAGAGATTAGTAGATTATACAGGGTTGTGGGACATTTCGAAACATGTATCTGAATGTTCATCGAATTTTAAGTGATGTCTTTGTTCACAGACTTCAGGACTTTCATAACTAGTGAAGAACATGCAGTTTTCAAGAACAGTATCTGAAATATTGATCTATTCCAAACTGATTTTTTTTGTTCCTCTTTGCTGAAACAAGTATGCTGCACAGGTTCATGACAAAGAAGACAACAGTCTTTTAATCACGTTTAATTGACTTGAATTTGAAACCAAATTCAATATTTGCAAAATGCTTCTAACATTGTTCATTTAGTTATGCTGAAGTTGCTGTAATGTCATTGTGTACAGCAAAGCATAAAGATATTTTAATATGCACTTATCTTCTCTAATACACTTACAATTCCCTTGAGACAGAACCCCAAACTGGTAAAGAATAGTAAAGCACTACCAATTGTTATTAAGAACAAAAGCAAGAATGAGCAGTATTTATGTTCCTGTCCTTCATACAAAACTTTGGAACATACATCCTCTCTCTCATTCCCATATTGGGGAAGTTAAATTTAAAATTTTACTTTCTACTGTTTATAAATAGCTTTCCACCTGGAAATTATTTTCCAGTTTGAACATCATCAATATTCTATTCCTTATTTTTGGTTGTAGCAAAATGTAAGCATTTAGTATTTGGTTTTTTGGACACTATAGTACAATTACTGTACTCTTCATCCTAAAAGATTTGGGAAGCAAAGCTATGGCTGGTAAATCAAGCTATGTTCCCCTGTAATTTGCCTTTAATTCTACTTTTTACTGCTGACAGAGTCTGTAGTGATGGTCTGACATTATTATGCAAGGTAAGTGATAGTGCTTCTTCAGTTTTAAATTCAGTTTACATCAATATCTTAGGGCATTGCTACAAATCTAGGGTTACTCCAACCTGTCATACTGATGGTGTCACAACACAGATTGTCAGTTTAGCCAGAAGTTAGTGGGTTGCATAGTTAGTATTTAAGATGTTTTTGACAGCTAAGAACCCCTTTCTAAAGGAGAGATATCCTCTTGCTTAAGGAGCATAACAACACAGCAAATATAGCTTAGGGATTTGATTTTGGAAAAATGTCTTTCCTACTCATATCTAAATCTGATAATTTTTTTCTTACTGTACAACAGCATAATGTACCAACAGGAAATGGATATTTACTATTCCTTACTGATCTAAGAAAACTATTTAATGTACAGCCATATTCCTTCAGCAGCTTTACTGTAGTTTGGTTCTCTTCCATTTACCCCATGCTTAATGACCGAAGTTTAGTGGTTTGGAACAACGTCATGAGCTGTTGTCTCAGATAACCACTGTTGAGTACTTCTGCTTTGGCACCATGACCAATTTAGCTACCGGGCATGACATTCAACCATGTATCATATCCATAGTCAGTTAAAGCATATGCAAATACTTTACATTTTATCAGCTCATGCCTAACTTTGCCTTAAGCATGGAAAATGTTCACTAGTTTAATACAGAACAAAAATAATTGTTAGCATGTTAACCTAGGTGTTTGCTTTTAATACTTGCATTATGGGAAGCTATTGTTATTACAGATTTATCTGTATGTATTGTTCACCTGTCATTGTCACTATTTGGTAATGCACTTTCCGTTAAGATGTTTCTACAGTTGATGACAAAAATATTTAACAATAAAAGCACTGTCAGTATGACTGGATCAGATAACTCTGAGAAGAGATCAGCTGTACCTCTAGAAGATTACACTGTATGTAGAGGGTGCCATAGGAAAATCAAATTGCAGATGACTTGAAAGGAAGTCAAAAAATGAACTACAAAGTGAAGTCAAATTTCAGACAATGTTCTGAAACCCTCCTCTGGAAAACAAATACATCTATGTATAAACCTGGAAATAAGACAAAACCTTCAACCTTTACTCACAGGACATAAGCAAAATCTTTTCTGTTCAAAGGTAGCATTACAGAGCTTAGCTTACTTGCATTAGATTTAGTGAGTTTTGGAGTATACACTATAATAATAAAACTTGACTAATTACAAAGTAACTTTTAATTAATCAGAGGAATATAAGACTTTACAGTTGGTTAGTTCAGTCATAAGTCCACAAGTTCCAAAGAAAAAATGTAGTAAGTTTTCCATATGATTTCAGGAATCCACTAAAAAAAGCTCAGTTTTCTATACCTTCAGGTATCCAAAACGGTCATTGCAAAACTTTTTGTAGCCACTCATGCCTCAGATGTAGTATGACAGAGAAGACAATAAAGATGTACAAATTATAGTGCATAACTCCTCAGGTCTTTCTGTTAGCTCTATGTGAGTCTCAACATTCATTACTGTAGTGGGTCTGGCTGAGCTGGGTCTGTTTTGTGCTGGGAGCTAGAAGGGTACTGATAACATATCTGTGTTGTGACTACTGCTGAGCAAGGATCCCAGCATTCACCCCTCCAGTGGGATGGGGTGGGCAAGATCTTGGGAGGGGACACAACCAGGACAGCTGACCCAAACTGACCAAAGGGATATTCCATACCATATGACGTCAGCTCAGCTATAAAGCTAGGGGGAAGGAGGAGGAGAGGGGGGCCGTGCCGTTGTCCTCCAGAGCAACCGCTACGCGTCTTGGAGCCCTGCTTCCCAGGAATTGGCCAAACATCGCCTGCTGATGGGAAGTAGAGAATAAAACTTTGTNGGCAAGGCAACCTTCTATTAAATAGTGTGTTAATTTGGCGGGGTCACTTGCCTGTTCTGGGGTAAAATCCCAGGCTATGGGTGGTGATAACCGTCCTAGAAATCTGCCCAAATCCTTCCACTCACCCTGCCACCCACTCAGCTCTGCTGAGGAGGGAGCGGGGAAGGAAAGGGGGGGTGATAGAGTGGCTTGGTGGGTACCTGGCACTCAGCCAAGGTTAACCCACCACAATTACACATTAACAGAAAATTTGAGTATCTAAGGGAAAAACCTCTTAGAACCGCACTTTCGTACATTAATTTGACCTTATGACCTGTCTTATAGCTATCTGTTCTTTAAAGATGCAAACACGGGTTAGAGTAATTGACAATTTTAAGTTTTCATGTTTAGAGGGAGAAAAGCACAATGAACAGTGAAGAGAGCTGCAGCTTAGTCTTACCTTGCATACCAAAAATTCAAGTGAGGTTTCTACTTATCTCTGCAAAACAACTTAACTGGAATTGTTTTTGTAATTGCACTTGTCCAAATACAGCCTGATGGAGCCTGTAATGATTTGCAGAACTCACACTGACTCAAAGGGTGCAGCTCTGAGATCTAGTATGGCAAACTGAACATTTTTTAGTGGAAGCCTATTGTGATCAGGAACATCAGTAAAAACTGCATGAAGTAATGAAGCTATGTACAGTGCTTGTTGAAAGGCGTGAGTATGTTCCTTCCCTCACAACCATTCCTCATTCCTAACGTTTATTTGTCTTTTAGGCTTAGTTGCTAGCTGCAAGCCATTTCTGATCTATTTCCATAAAAGCAACTGCAGGATTTTAGAATACTTGAATTTTATAATCTTGCCCATTTTTAAAGAACAGTACTTTCAATGGATATGGCTAAAATGGCAGTATCTGTATTGACAGAAATTTAGGTGGATTTTTTTTTTAAAAAAAAGAGCTCACTTCAAATCTTAGCTAGCTTATTTATCACACTCAAGCTGCCAAGAATTGCTGTGCAAAATCTGTCAGTTTTTAAATGCTAGCTACTGCATATTCAAACTATTTTCAAAGAATATTTCCTTGAGTTACATCACTCACAACCACCCACAGCCCCCCAAATCCTGCACATTCAAATAACTCAGCAGGATGACAGAGCAACATTAACCTCTCACATCTGAAGGGTTATTTGGGCTTTTATTTTCATTAGATTTTTTTTAAGATAAAATGAGAACACAAAACTTGCCTTTTTCAACCTTAACTTTCCAAGCATCTATAGTCTCTCTTGGAACCAATAGGGCCCTGCAGGTAATGATTTCTGCAAGAAGTCTTGTTAATCAAAAATTTCATGGAAATAGCTTCACAGGTTCACCCACCAAAACTCCATGGTGTGAAAGTTCCTAAAGCAAAATTTCACAAGGATCCCATTCTGCCACTTCAACTCCAAAGAGTAGTACTTGGCTCAAGATGAGCAGCTCTCTTTAGTTTAAGGGATTGGTTCAAGCAGGGAAGGATTATTCACCCTGAGTGAGAATGGCAAAATTCAGCTGGAGAAGCCAGGGCAGCCTTTGCAATGTCAAGCCAACACATTATTTTAAAACAGCCAGGAAATGGGTATTTACTGAAACAAAAAAGGGCTATAAAGAGGGAAGAAATGCTATCTCAATTTAAGCAGGGATGCTGTTTTTAATTCATCTAATTGTATTAAACTGCTAATAGGCTAATTTGAAGAGCCTAGCACATTCAAGAGGCTGGTATTTAATTAACAAAATCACACTTCACACAATGCCAGACAAGGGGTCAATCCTTGAATGAGGAGCTCCCTAGAGGGAAAAAAGCATGATTAATACAGCAGAAATTTCTCATTCATTCCTCCGCTGCTAAATATCATTGACTAGGAAGGACATCATTGTTTCTCAGTTACTTCATTGGGCATAGCCTTCCCTCTTTTCCTACACTAGCTTGTCTCTTTATCTGATGCCTGCATCCCCCCTAAGCTAGACTTTGACCTATATCTGGCTTTATGCATTTGCAATTATATTTATAAACTCAAATAGGGCTGGACTCTGACAGTGTTATTCATGTAGACTTCTGCCGTGGTGACAGTAGTTTCACTGGTGCCAATTTAATATCCCTGTAGAAGTTCCAACTCTATGTCAGGAAAATGGCTGCATCTGTCTTTGAAGGATTTTACATGCCCCTAATAATGCTGGGCAAACTTCAAAGAATTCCTATAAATGCTTCAAAGTTTAGCTACTATCTCAGTCAACCCAAATGTTTTAGCTTTAAGATGAGACCTTGTAAGAGTTGATTACCTCAGTTCAATTTTATTTCCAGGGATTGCTCAGACTGAATAAAGGTAGCAGAATCCAGCCCCCACTTGAACAGCATGCACGCACAACTTAAGCAGTGAGAAGCTGTGGAGAATATTGATGAACCAGGAGAAGAGATTGTTTGAACAAAAGGCATTTTAACAAGCAAAGAGAGACTACTTGGTGAATATATTCAGGAGTCCTGGCAGGTGTGATTTAACAGGTAGAATTCAGAATATTTTTCAGTCAGGCAAGTTACTTCCTTGATCCTTAAATAAGGTCAATTTAAATATAAGTTTACTACTGCTCAGCTGAGGCAACATCCAAGAAAATATCTATAAATAGGTAGTTTTTGTCAGTGGCAAGATGCTTTCACTCCTTGCAATTATAAAACTATGCCTGGGGCTATATTAACCACAACAGCCAGACTTCTCAATTAGCAGTAACAGTTGCTTCTGGCTCAATACTTTGGATAGCTAATATTGTGCTCGTTATCCTCAAGTGTTTTACAATAAGATTAGTCAGTCACCTGTTACTTATCACATGACAGTTATTTAATGTTGACAAAGGCCTCAAAAAGCAAGTTTAAATGTACATGAATATATATGCATAAACTTTAGGATGAAAATGTACATTTATATTGTGTGCAAGGACTGCAGCCTCTTTCTGCAATTTCTAGTTCTTACAGACCCTAGTCTATGGTCAATGTTCAAGAGTCAAACTATAACACCTTTCTATTTTAAAAAAATGACACATTTTCACAAGATATGTGGAATATAGGATTCCTCCCTGCAGTTCAGTGCTTACACTATACTTGTGTAAAAGATCAGGTATACTCTTTCTTGAAAGAAAAATAATTAACTAGTAAAAAAAAGTAGTGAGAGGGCAATGGTGATTGTGTAAATAGGAAAAAGGCAAATTACACTTACATCCTATCAGCAAGTAGGTTGATAAAGAAATATTTATTCATTGGACACAACCTAATTCCTTTTAGGTTTCAGTAGTAACTGGAAATATGTTCTCCTCACTTCATAACTAAATTTCCTTATTTACTTCACAGTTCTTGAAACAACTCACTTGAAAAAATGTCACTTCTTTTCTCTTTTACCTAGTATATTTGGATGATTCACCATGAATGCTCAGTGGTGTGGCATATTTAGAGCTTTGGTCGCATCAATGCAATTACAGTAAAAGCAGCTTTATTGTTTATCTTAGGGGGGAAAAAAAAGAAGAATATGTGCATGATTTGCCTTGGACACATCTATCATCTAACTGTAAGAACTATGAAAATTCTTTGTCATCATTTGTGAATCATTATATTAGAACTCACCAGCAGAATTTAAATTCATTATTATGAGAACAATTTCAAGTGGAAACTTCAGTAAGTCGCTTTAGAACAATCACATGCTCCCCTGACAAATCCTTTATAGTCCTGTACACCTTTAATATATTTAAAAGGAATAAATATCTGATTCAGAGTATAAACTCTTTTCTATAGGTCAGCAACACCTTAAAAACAAAGATCATTTATTGGACATTTCATTTTAAACTAAGACTTCCACATCTGTTTCCCTCTCTAATTGCAAATATAAGAAGAACATGATCCTAAATTACAACTTTAAAAGTTAGATTAAGTGATTTAAATGCATGTGTATGATCCTTGTTCAGTGCAGTACAGGTTTGCACTGTTTTTCTTATAGCTTAATTATAAATCAAAAAGTATGTTCCTCCTGGAGAGTATTACACTCCTGCAATTGCTAAATAACAATTCATCATAATCCAAAGCTTCTCTTTAATTCACTCACATAAGCAATTGTAGTACAGCTTTACTGCACTTCTCTGACCTGTGACATCACTGTCAGTTGGTATTTCAAACTTAATTCCAAGAAAGACAACCTTTTACCAGACTAGATGGCAATGTGCAAGTAAACACATGTGAAGCATGCTGCAATAAATTTAACTTACTGTACAGTGCTAGCCACTAACTGTTTAAATTTCTAACTGTAATCTTCAAAGTGCTACTAACTCCCACTACACAGAAAAAAATATTAGAAAAGGAAGAGATGGCATTCTTATGGTGCAGATACACAGTCCTTAAAAAGGTCCACATTCTTCTATATGAAAAAAAGACAAAAATTACATGTTTGATTTTATTCACCTGAGGAAAATAGTTTTTCAAACTTGGGATTGAAGTTTATAAATCTCTCTTTGGGCTTCTAAATGTAAAGACCATCTTGATTTTATTTTAAATTTTTTTAATGAGGTAGTGATCAGTGGACTCCAAATTCAGAATACATGCCTCTTATTTAAGAGCCCCTGTTAGATTTTCTATCAGCCACCTGCAGGTAACCAGATGCTAAGCTACTTTATAGTATTTCCTATTAGCTTTCTCTCTCTGAAGACTTAGAAAACAATAGGCATAGAAATTTAGCTTGAGTCTCGGCTGTGCAACTCCCACCATTTCCACAGACATTCAGTGCTTAGCATCTTCAAAAGCCATAACTACTTCTTTCTGCAGCAAACACTCACTGGAGCTTCACAGCCAATAGGTTCTACATGGAAGTTTCTTAGGCTTTTAATATCTTTCTTGCCCCAATTTGTCTTATTTATCTATTATCTTATTTCTCTGTGTGTAGCTCCACATGCAAGAGCTTCCTCATAATCCTAAAGTCCTAAATCTGTTGGGTCTTACACTTTTAGAGCTAGTTAATGGTCTGTGTTAAATAATTCTTAGAATTTCCTTATAGAAGGTGCTTGTGGTGCCTAACAGCCTCAGGAGCCAGCAGTGAGTGAAACACATGACCACAGAAGGAAAAAAGGTTTTTTTTATTAATCTGATGAAGATTTTCATTTAAGATAAGACCTATTGAATAAAAGGCCAGAACTAGTAAAAACTAAGAAACCAAAGAATATATTAAATGTAAATTTATATCTGCTTCACCTGAAAGCATTTCAGAAGAAACCATAGGGAGAAAAGAGCATAAGGATAAGCTAAGGAGTAGTTACATTAAACGCATACAGTACTACACCTTCAGGCCTCAGAGATCACTCTGCAGTCAATGATCAGAATACTGACCAAAAACAATAATTCCACATAGTGTTCCACAACAAAGCAGAAATATGTATTTTTTTTTAACTTGAATGTCTAAGTCATGGCCCTTCATCAAAGAGATAAAGATATGTTACGCTTATCCCTAGGAATAAAAGTTTTTAAGCTGGGATTTGAAGATGTTTTTAAAAGGATCTGAAGGCAAGAATATCTCTCTGATCAGGACATACATCAGCCTTTGTCTTGGTAATATCTGACATACCAGAGCTAGGCATAAAGCAGCTCTGCAACCAGAAAACTCACAATGGTGTGGTCCAAGTGTACTGGAATGGTTTAAATGCATTCAAAATATTTTGCCTAGTTAACTTTGTAGTAGGCAGACATTTCTTAGTCTGTGGTGAAATAGAGTTATACTGGATTTCCCATAACTAACTTAGCAGCTTTTTTTTTGCAAGCCACCCCTCATCTCCTTTCCACTCAACGGTACTGTGTCTTCTTGAATGAACTCTCCAGGGCAATTTCTGTGTTTCCTTTTTGCACAGCCACAACATATTTTTGTGCCATCCTGCCATATGTAGAGGCTGTCCAAACTAGGGGGCGGAAATCTTGACAAAAAAATATTTTTATCATTTAACGCTTTGAACTTGCTTCAAATACTAATGAGAAACCAAGAAAAAAGGTAACAGATACTGTTTTTCACAGGATTACTTGCACTAACCTGCTCAATTTCTCCTTTGTAATGGAGAGGAATCAACTCTTTTGGAAACCTAATACAAAAAACTGGGAGTCAGCACTCTAGTCTCACAGCCACCAAGGAAACTATTAAGCATGCACAAGTGCTATATAATATGGAAGGACAGTTCTTACAGTGAAAACATTAGTCCATGACCTCAGAGGCCAGATGTTTACGATGCCCTAATTCATTTAACCATTTTGTCCTCTTTATTGCACCCTGAGGCTACTAACGTGTCCTAGCTTATATGGCTGGTCTGAGGATGAGAACTGAGGTACTCAAATACAGTAATGGGGTACATGTTAATAACAGTATCTGTATAAGAATCTGAAAGAGACAGTTTATTGTTGACCAAATCTGAAAAGAAAAGCACACAGTCTGAACTGCTTCAGGTTTGAACTGAACAGGGCATTTAGCAGATTAGCTCTACAGTTTATTCTTTTATCTACATAGGACTTTGGAAGTGTAGTAAGAACAAGAGTATCACATCACTGTAGAGCTACAAAAGAAAGATTCTTCTGTATGTATTTGTGCTGAAGTTGCTAGACAAAATTAAATTTGAGGGGACTAACATGTAGGATACAAATAGAAACACACAATACGGTGGATGTGTAATTGACTTTCAGTATTATAGGCAGTGACATGATCTATTAAGAATTAATTCAGTCACTTACTTGTAAGCAAGATTTGGCTTACAGTGTACAGTGGTCTAGCCAAACCTGTCATACTGACTTCTCCATGAGCCAATAATTTCAGTTTTATATAGCATTTCATAATTTTCAGGATCTCCAGCCTTCTGCTTCTCTTGCTACTGGCACCAGTTAAAAGGATTGAAAGACATTTAAGTCTCTTTATTAGCTTCCAGAAAAGTGCTTCTTACTTAGCCTGCTACCTAATAATGAGGCAGACAGAGAACTTCTAGTGTAGCAGGTTAGTGCAGAAAAACTACAATTTTTTTTCAGTTCAATATCCTTAGCTGAGAGGCTGATCTTGAGCCTACTAATGACCAATGTCATAGTTTTCATGCCAAACAGTGAATATAACACAGCAGCCTGCAGTATTGAAAACAGAACAGGTAGCTTACAATTTTTCCTTAAGGAAGAAAGAAAGAATATTTTATGAGCACTAGGAACTGTATTGGTGGCAAAGCCCTGCATTTTCTTGTGCAGCTATACTGGAAAGTAAAGAGGATGGAGAGAACCATGGATTTTCTCACCACAGATTGTATAGGAGGATCTCTCTTTATACAGCTGTTGTACTGATTCAGCCATCATCCTTTTATGCTGCCATCAGTTGTCTGATCATACAGGCCAACACTGAACTCAGCAACATCCCCTCTGAAGTCTTCTTTCAGACAGTCCTGCCATAGGTTTCTGTGGGCGCAGTTCCTCTGCTGCCCACTGTAGTGCCAGCATGGCCTGCTGGACACAATGGACAGAGGTGGCTCCCTCAGTGGCCCTTCACATGAAAGAACACCAGTGAGAGAGCTCAACAAGGTGTGACCAGCCCCAAGAGAAGCCACACCCAACAGGAAGTTCCTCTGACTACTCAGCTCCTAGTTAAAATAGCCCTGGTCTTGCCCACCTGGGTGAGGGCAGAACCACAGAGACAGGTGGACCAGGTTCTTCCTCTGGAACATGAAGCCAGTGGGGAAACATTCTGCTAGGTTGTGACTCATCCACAGGTCAACTCCAACTTGAGGCCCACAGCTCAGGCCCCTGCACTTCAACAGCATTCAGAGATAGGACCACAGATGACTTGAGGCTGTCCTGCTTGTTTAAAGTCTGCCACAGGCTGCTGTAGTAAGTGAAAACAAGTGCCTGCTTGCTTTTTTTACCAAGAACAAGACTACACCTTCTGTATTTGCCCAAAGCTCTCTCATGGAATAATTATTATGACTGATTGTCACTTTCCATTCAGCATTCCTGGGCACATAAAGACAAGCCTGTATCTTTACAAAATTATTTATAAAGACTGTAAAATATATAAGGATTTTTGGTCTTGCTGTTTTGTCAGAAGCTATTTGCATTATCTTTTCACAGTAAGACACCATTATGCTCAGATACACCCCTTAATACTAAGTAGTTCCATGACAAAAACCAAGTTGCCAAAATCTATTTAGCCCCCATGCAATTTCTTTGGAATGTGAGTCAGTCCCATTGCAGCAATGTGCTGCCAAACATATCACGCTGCAGGTACAGCAGCCTGCAGAGCACAGAACAAAACCCTAGTAGTACAAACCATAAAATTAACTAACAAATTGCTATTCCATTAAATAAGGACAAATACTCTATTTGTCTGCTGAAAAAAATATAGCAGAAAAGAAAATAAACACTGAAAGTATCAAACGTGATGTTTTGATGTCTGCATTTTTACAGGTTTTAAAACTAAACGCAAAAATATTAACTGACACTGATATCACCATAGTACTTCAAGCTGGGGAAAGACATAGTGAAAACCAGTTTATTGTTTGAGTGATACAGGTAAGATACTCACCACCTGTTCCTACTAGTAACACTGAAAAGTAAGTTGCTCTGTCATCCTCTGATGGACAGTGAATACTGAGGTGAATAGGTGTCAGTGAGATTGGCTGTAAGTAATAAACATTATAGCATGTTTGGTTTCTAGAGAATTATCCAACCAGCTGTTTAAGTAGAAAAGCAATTCTTGCATCCTGCTGCATGATAAATATGTTTTCATTTTGGGATCATGATAGTATGTGCATTTTATTTACTTATTTGGCTTTTTCTTGCCATTCCGTTGCAATAATAAGCGCTGTAGAAAATGGTATTCGCTGCTGCCTACTCCAGCAACAATAAAATGAAAAATAATTTTAAGCTCCTCAATATTTTTGTCACACAAAATGTGAGAACAATCAACTTGTCTGTAGAACAGTGCACCTTATCAATATAAAGCTGTCACAGAACAAGCAAAGAGGAAGAAAAAGTTGTGCTGGCATTGCATAAACTAACAACATAAATGTACCAAATAAACAGACTCTTAAAAAGGTGAGAGTTCTCTGGTAACCTACAGCTTTCAGAATATGTCAGATACATTCCAATACTAATGAGGCAAACCATTTAATTAAGGAAACAGAGGAGCAACAAGGAGAGATTCCATCACAAAAGGATAAACAGGTGAACATAAAAAAATATACAAAATTGTATTAGTACAGGTATTCAGTATAGAAGGATTGCACACAGATTTATATTGTTATAACTGAGAAAAGAGTCAAAATTCCTGTCATAAAAAAGGGGATGGCCAAAGAATCTATTTGGATCATTTGACTCCGGCTAGTGATTTGAATTTATGATGCAGTTTTATGCCAAAATGTTGAGCAAGCTACAACGAACAGGAACAATGGACAAGCCAGATAAAGGCAAAAAAGATAAGTGGCCCAAATACAGTAATTAAATTCAGCAAGTAATAGAAAGGGATGGAAAAACTGATTTAAAGCACGGAGAGTAAATAATGGCAAGAGAAAGGCAGAAAAACTACCTAGAGATACAGTATTAATAAAGGAAAACAATTTCAAGGAAAATCTTTGGAATATAATAGGTAAATAATGAGAAGTTTCTGCAATATTACTGCAAATAAAACAATCCAAATTTTGTCTCTTGGGGAAGCATACAATGCAAAGCTTAACCCTAAAGCTTAAAAGTCCATGGAAATGAAATGTGTTGCTCATACAAATAACCTAAAATACCTCTGCTTCTTTGCTTCAGAATGATAACACCTCTTGAGAATACTAGTGAGAATGCTCTCACTGGATTTTGTATTGTTATTATGCAGCACTTCTCAAAGTGTGAGAAGTTCGGAATGAAATTGTATTTTTGAATCATTGTAAGTCTTCTATGATACCTTAGAAATTAACACACATTTAGTTAAATTATAGATGCGTTTGATTTTTTCTGTTTTCACTAATTCATGAAAACTTACTATTGAAACGACAACTTTATCACAAATTGGCATTTTTTTTGTCATAAGGATATTTTCCCCATAATTAAGAGTAATTGTTTTCATGCACTCATAACAGCCCTGGTATACCACCACTCTGAAGGCTATCAGAAAAGAGAAAAAAACCTCCACGGATTTTTGCAGGAGCCAGTGTTTTCATATTTCTTGATGATGTGTGAAATTTGGGATTGGAGTAATAAACAGGACACCTTAATTCACCCTGAAATGAATGCATTCTGTATCCCTGAACTACCTCTCTATAGTATGTATTAATAGTTGTCACCTCGAAGACAAAATTTGTTACAACTCTGTAAATTCTGTGCAACACCGAAAAATTTAAGTTAGTTTCATGATGCATGCCACAAAATTGGGTTTTCACATCTGAGTTTTGATATGCTTCATGGGGTTTTTTTCAGCTGTTTAACAGCTCCAGAGACATAAAAGAGCCAGATTTTTCCTTTCAGTATGTATAATATATTTTTTATTTCCTAAAACTCCTGGTACACAACATTAAGACTTGCTTTTTCACATAGTACTTTAATTCTAATGGCTTTCAGTTTTTTCTTTCTTTAGATGTTAGCACGCTAGGAAAAGAAAGAGAATAAAAATAAATATGCAGAGAAATGTGCATGTGTGCAAACACACAACTACACATTTTCATATACTGTGATTTAATTCAAAGGATAAATGAATGCTGAAGAATTTTAACAATCTCAGCAGAGACATATTTTATTACTTGTTTAATAATCAGAAAAGTAACTCTGAACTCTGGGTCTCTTCACTAATATAAACTCTCACGTGTCAGCTAAGTGAGTGGCCTATGGAAATTTATGCCAACACACCCAGACTTGTGCCTTCATTTTTCTCTCGCTACTTTCTCTTGCAGTTTATGTTTGCTGTCAACATTTAAATGTTCTTTCTTACATTGCAGCCTAACAGCATTCTCTTAATACGGTCTATTATTTTCCTAAACCTTAATAGACTGGTTTTTGCTACAAACTTAGGAAAAAACCAAACAAAAGTCAAAACAACGCAACCACCACCCCCCACCCCCA
>VZZY01010791.1:1332-18143 GCA_013400335.1 Eurystomus gularis | reverse complement strand
CGTCTCCATGGCAATCAGATCATCAGATCAGGAGGCCTTGAACAGCACAGGGTCAGGCCCCGTGGCAGCCTGCTCTCAAGAAGGCGGCCCTGCCAGGCCATCTTGCCCACATCACAGCAGAAAGGCTGTCCACAAGAAGGGGCCAGGCCCTGTGGCACTGGAAGGAGTGGAAAGAGGCCCAGAAGGAGTGGAAAGACCACTGCACCAGGCCCCAAGGGACATGAATAGAAGCTCAGAAGGCCTCCAGGAGCAGACAGCAACATGATGTGTTTGAGTCAGCAAAAAGAGCAAAGCTCTAGCGCCAGGACCCGTGGTGGCACTCGAATGAGGGGAATGTTCCCTGCAAGAGCAGAGGCCCAAGCGTCACAGTGCTCTGCCGCGTGGAAAGAGGCCCTGCAGGAGCCCAGGACCAAGTCCCATAGCAGATGAATGAGGCAAAAAAGGTAAAGCCAGAAGTCCAGGAAATCCAACTAACTGGAGCGCCAATCAGTGCCAAGAGGACCTACAAGTCCATAGGGCCAAGATCCATGGTGCTTCAATGCAGAGAAAGAAGACTTCTCGTACCAGTGGGCCAGACCTACTGGTGCTTAAATCAGGCACCTGGCTCTTGGGGGTTTGGCCTCCTGCATCAGCACTCATCCTGTCCTGCTATGGGGGCTAAAAGGTTGCAGCAAAAGAAAACACCAGCAGGCCCTCCTCTCCTCCTTTTATTGCAAGGCTTTTGCCCCTGCTCTGCCTTGTTCTGCCCAGCACAGGTTGCTGATGGACATCTCCTCCTGGGAGAGATGGGGAAAGTGGACAGCCTCTGACAGCCTGCCTCCATCGTTTCTCTCCTTTCCTGTGCAGCAGCTATCAAGAGCCAGCAGCTGCTGTTTACCCGGCCTGCCAGGGCCATGCTCCTGACCAGCTCTGCTGGGCTGCTGGCTCCTGGCCACTCCCCTCAACATGACCAACAACAAGGGGAAAGAAAGCATAGGTGCAGATGCATGGAGAAGCAGCTCCTCTGCTAGGCCTGGTGTGGCTTTCCCCAACTCCTCCATGCTTGCCCCACTCCGACATTCCCTCCAGATTAGACAAAGTGCCTTGGCCGGGGCAGGGAGACCTTCAAGGTTCCCTTCAGCAAGGTGCCATTGGACCTGCCCCTGTGCTCTTCCAGTGGACAGTTTTCAGGCACAATCAGTATGGGTTCACAAAGGAAAAGCCCTGCCTAACTGATCTGATACTCTTCAGTGACAAGGTCACCCACCTTTCTTTCTTTTTTTTCTTATGAGCATCTTTTACCTTCCTCTGTGCATCCTCAGAGGGTGTTAACTTTTGGACACATGATTCAGTCTCTGTGAGGCTGGTGTGACTACGTCATATGCTTGACTTTTAATTTGTGCTGAAGTGCTTTGTTGAACAGGAAGAGGATTACATGTGTACTTTAATTTAAGCATTGGAGGGCTTGGTTGCATCAGGGCTAGCTCTGGATTTAGTCCAGTGACATCAGTGCCTCCAAAGTCACTAAAATGAGAGGGGAGAGAAGAACTAGGCCCAGTCTTTTCCCTTTTTTTTGAACCTGACAATGCCAGAAAAAAGTTAGGATATTAAAAAAAAAAAAGGTCACACTATTTTCAACATCATTTATGGGGTAACAGAAACCAGGACAGTAAACCACCATTAAACAACATCCTATCTTAAAAGACACTGCATAAAAAGGCAGACTATGATATTGATCCTGGTTTTCTTCTCCCATCACTTCAAAATGGTTTCAACTGTTGACACTAGATGTGCCACCCTATGGTGCCAGGGACTGGAGAATTAGGACTAATTTTTATGTTCATCTACTTTGAGCAATTCATGTTGTTGATCATATGAGCATCCAAACATTTATGTTTTATTTATGAACAAGCCAAACCTTTCCAAACTTAATTCCTGGTTAAAAGGCAGCATTCAAGCCACAGAAATCCTTTGTGTCATGTGTAATGCTTATTATTCTGGGAAACTTTGACTGATGCCTATTGTATACTGCATGCTTTGTTCCAAGCTTGCAGAGGTCATTCTGGGATGCTCCCCCACAATGTTACTGCTGTTGTGTTGAACAAGCATTTAAAACCCAGAGCATGTATCTGTAGCAAAAATGAGAATATGTGGCTATGTGTCAAATGCTGTTGAAAATCACAGCTTGCCCCAATGCTGGTAGGAGGGAATTTCTATAATTATCAACAGGAAGCCAAAAATAATAAAAAGAATAATAGAAATCTAAGTATGATTTGGGAATGTAAATGCTTTTCCATTACAGTATTGGGTACCTGTAAAGAGTTTTGTTTCAGAGATTTTTTACCAGTTCCAGGAATATGACTATATTGCAAAGTTGCTAGCTAGCAGTAGTCAAATACCTCTTGCTCTGGTGTGATGCAAAATTCTGCCTGTTTACATAAATTTCAAGGTTATTGTTGTGAAAGCCAAGCCAGCCATATTGAGAAAGTCCCACTTAGCAGCCCTTGTGACATTAATTTTATGCCCCAGGAAATATAGTATTTTTTTCTAGAATCTGAGTTTTATACCAATCCACTATGTACATTTCCCACAGCAGTACAGTTCACGAAAATTTCTGATCTTCATTCTAGCATTCACTCAGCAGTTGGCTTCAAAATCTTGGAGCCCTGGGTATGTCCCTGGGTACGTCCTTTTGCTCTGTTTTCAGACAATTTGCTCACTACGATGCCCTCTAAGCAAAAGTTTCAGCATCCTTTCCTCTTTCATGAGTGTCTAGGAATCTCACTGTATAGTTTGCTGGTGTACCCCCTTGTCAGGTTCAGAAGTAAACGTCTGATGACTGATGATTACTGTGCCTGCTGCCTTTTTATTGACTCATTTCAACAGCAGGAATTGCATCATTTGTAAAAACAAGTAATTTTTCCTCTCTCTCAGATTTCCCATCAGAAACACAATGATTTAGAGTCCTCCACCTTCACTTTCATGATTTCTACAAATGCATTAACACTGAATTTTATAATGTGTTGCACAGGGAAATTACAGGGAAATTGTTTCTAGATTGGCAATGGAAACATTCAATTGTCACAGAATAGTGGTATGATGCTGACATTAATTTCCAATAGCCAAAGTTGCACCCTTCCTTCATGACATGAAATGGAGGGAGGCTTGCAGCTATAACCCTAGAAACCTCAGCTGTGAGAGGTGCAGCACTAGACTATCCTGATTCTGGTCTCAATTACTTGAAAAAAATTATGTCAGGTTTAAATAATTTTGGATCATCTGGTTCCTGGAGATTTCACATCATGGAAAAGCTGACAGCAGACTAATTTCTGCAAACATTCCCACCCCCAACCCTAGAAAGTGGCCTTACATACTGTACTGCAAGTTAACACACAATGAAGAGCGCTCTTTGCCTGCTAGATAAGTCCAAGCTTGTCAACAACTGGATCCTGACGCCACCATTACGTGCAACTCCTACTGCACATAGTAGACCTTGAGGTAGACAGGACCCTTTGGGGCAAAACAACCTGCAGTAAGAATAGTCAAATAAAGCATACTTTACCAAGTCCCCCCAGGTAGCACAAGGGTATGTGGAAGGTGAGAACATCTGGTTCATTAAGGTTAACCAATTAAGGACATTTTCACTGTAAGCTTTGTAATATATAAAGCTGGCAGTGATAAACAAAGACAGAGATACAGATGTGATGCATGAAGGATAACGGAGATAATGTCAAAGATCAAAAGGCTCCAGTCACTAACTGATGGTCCATTGGAGTTTATAGAGGATAAGAAGAGGAAAACAGGAGGAACATGAGGATTTGGGATATCTGAGACAGTCCTGTGGCACTATGCAAAATTTATTAACAAATGTTTAGGAGAAGGGGATGTGGAAAGAAGGCAGGTGAGACTGTGGGTCTGGTCATGTGTAAAACAGGGCTGCCAGTGCACTTGTCTGACTCCTGATCCTGATCCCCACCACCTCTCCTGCCTTCTGATTTGATCTTGTCCTAACTCTGCCTCTGTGTAATCTCACTCTATCCCGTGTGTAAGCGAGGGCTGCAAGGACTAGGTGACAGCTACAAGAGGGACTAACAGGGACTAACAGGAGTGGGCTTAGTGCCAGATACTGGAGCCATGGCAGTGGTGCAGGTGCCCTAGGTGAGTGAGTGAGGATCCCAGTGCCAGCTGGAGAGTGTGCATGCGCTTGTGAACCCAGAGATGTGTGCTTGTGTGTGTGCATGTGTCTGTGTGACTGTGCACCTGCGTGTCCATAGCTGAATTTTCACTACCAATACTTGGCCTTGCACTGGAACCTACAGTTGGAGTGTCTCTGTTAGGTGTGAGGCCTGACTGAGGTCCTTATCCTCTCTATTTGGAGACCAGTCTGGAACATCCAGTCACGTCAGCTTTGGCAAACAATCCACCTCAACACCTTGTCAAAGTCCTTGTCTGAGCTCATTGTGCCCCGTTTCTTTCTGTCTTGCCCTGCTTCATTGCCGTGGCCTTAACTTTTTCAGTCGGGTTCATGCACTAATCATACTGTTCTGCAGTGCAATAAGCAGATGCTCGCATTTCTTCTCTTGGTGGCATGGCTATGCGAAGCAAAAGAACCGAGTGTTTTTCAGCACATTTCTTTGGGATTTAAATTCCACCACTGTAGAAATTATTATGAGACATTGCTGCAAAATTTTGTGCTCTCCAAAAGCATTTTGAAAGATTAGAGTATTGGGTAACAAGCAGCAGTAAACTTGCATGGAGGGTGTTTAGTTTCCTTCTGGATGAACTTTACAGCTGCTGTGTATTTTGGAGCATTACTAAAACACACAGTATAGAGAGAGATTGATGGAATGTAGTTTGATTTATTGTATTTAGCTTTTTTTTGTCTCTAGAACAGAGTTGTTGGTTGCCTCTTAAAAATAATGTTTTGCTCTGCAAGATATACTCTCAGACTTTGTACAATGGCATATTGACTGTCTTGCTATTTTTACTGACAGAATTTTTACACTGACAGTGTAAGAATGAGGTGATGAGTTGATTTAATTGTTACAGCTATTATCAGAATGAAATCAATGATGCAGAAATAATGGTTACTAGCACAATGGGTAGCCAGTGCTTGCATCCTAGCTTTCCTTTCAATGGCATTCAAGAACAGGGTTTCAAATTTGGATTCCCTTCAGTTACATAATTAATAATCTTATTCTCTCTGAACAACTGCACACCTGCCTCTCCAAGAAAATGTTTAAGATCTCAGAGGAAAAGCTTTAAGATGATAATGGAGAGACAGACTGACTTCAAAAGGATTTTGCACAGAGGTAGAAAATAACCATTATCCATCCTCTTCAAAATTCTGTGTATGTTTAGTGCTAACTGTGAAATTGCAGTTTAAAGCTGAATAGAATTCCCAGTGAAGTCAGTCAATAAGCACCAGGGTGTCAAGTCCAAAGACGTAAAAGGAAATATTATTGCTTCCTGTCCAGGTCAGAGTATTTTACTTTTAAGATAAGCTGCTTAGGACCTTCATTTTTATTCATAAAATTCCCCAGGGGAAACCGTTCCAAGCACAATTTCAGCTATTTAATTCAGGGGGAAACATCATGCATAGCTTAGAGCTGATGCACATTTCCCTTGCTGGTTTACTCCAAGCCTCTTAGTTCCTTCAGGGATCGTTCATGTTACAGCATATTCTATCCCTGGATTGTTAATCACCCAAACAATAAGGAAGAATATCTTATCTGAATGTATCTATATCTATCTGAAAGGGAATCTGAAATATCTCTCAGAAATACGAATATTTAACCCAAATTCCAAGCACTCATTGAAGTGTTTGCTACCCAGCAAGGCTCTCAAGTATGCAGTTAGTGGAAAGATTTTGCTAAACTGTGATTAACTGCTGAACTAAGGCCTGAAAGTCCTTTCCTGAAGAGGTTGTGGTACCAGTGAGTTTGAGTGTCAGATCTGGCTGCCTTTAAACAGGTGGCTGTCATCTCTTCAAGATTTTCTGGCTTTTAAACCAAATTCTTAGAGCGCTACCAGTGCACTGCAGCTTGTCGTGGTTGGAAGGAGTCCAGCAGTGTTTTAGCTTTAATCATAACAAAGGCAGGAAGCAGGCAACACAGGCATTATGTATTCCTAAGCCTGCTGAAATGTGCTTCCATAGATGTGCTGCTGAACTGCAGGAGAGTATTGCAAAAAACATTGATAAGTGACCTTTAAGGGGAAGGCTAGTGTTACTTGTAACAGGAGCTAAACTCCTTCCTTTTGAAATATAAATTATTGCCATGAATTTGGCCAGTCACTTTTGTAAATGTGTTTCAAGGCTCATTTGTTTTGCACCCCATCACTGAATTACTCCCCCTTTGCATTCCTGGTATGTAAACGGAATCTCTTTCACTGCTTTTGCTGATTGGATAACAAAACAGATGGTAAAGAAAATTATAAAGCTAAAGGCTATTTGTAAGAGATGGTTGAAATCTTTCCAATGAATATTTCAACAGGATTTCGTCTAAGGTTTGCTTTCATGAAATATTCACAAACAATGTAAGTCTTCAAAAGGATCTCTCATGTAAATATCCTAGAAAAAATTAATTAAAGATTAGGAAAAAAAGACTAATCTCTTCTCTTTTTTTTCTCTTTCCAAGTCAATTTCCTTCCTATTTCTGCTAGAAAATGTGCAACAACATAACTGTTTATTATTAAAGATAAAAAAGCACACAAAGAAGTCTTTGAATTGAAGGCGACAAAAAAGGGTGAAAACTCTTCTGCCATATAGTTTGCCTTCTTTTCTCACTTATTTGTCTCTCAATGGAAAGAAATAATTTAAAATCAAAGTTGCTTTTTCTCCTCAAAATGGTATAATTAAGATAGTGTTAAAATAATTCATTTTCTCATCAAGAATTGCAAAATTCACAAGGACTTGAAGAAAAATCTATCTTCCTGTTTAACAAAAAATTCAAACACAGTAAAAGACATCCCTGGTGTTGCCACCTCTGCTGTTCACTACAACTCACAAGCTTCCTACAGCATAGAGAAGGCTTTGCATGTGAGCAACTCATTCTTTCCAATGCAGACATAGGTTCAGTAACCACGGAATTACACACAAGCCTCTGCCTGGATCCTTGCCTCAATCTATTGGCTTATATTGAGCCAACACAAAAATCACACTTAGGCTTAAATAAGCTAAAATATGTTTGCTAACCCTACTACAGGTGCAAGAAAATCTCTAAAAGTTTATCGTCTTGATTACTCTTGGTGAGTTTTCTTAATTTTAGGCAAAGATGTTGCTGTTTGTCTTTTAAGGATGCATTGCACTAAACTCAGTTGCACTGAAATAATGAAAGCTACCTTTGCTTGGTCTAAGTTTGGTTTTATCTGAGGATATCCTTGAACCATGAGCTTTGTCTGAGCGTTGTGATCTGTACAGAATTTGAGATCCAGTGTCTGTCTTTAAATTAATGGTTAAACCTGATCTTTGAGAACTGAAAAACCTAAGCTAATGTTTCAACCGTTATAAATACACAACACAAGTTGGAGAGGAAGCCACATTTCTCATGGTCTGGATTGGGAACAGAATAATTGGAACAGACCTAAATTGCTGTGGTTGAGAATTGCTAACGTATTAAGGTAAACTGATACATTATATATGTTATGAAGATTATTTCACATCTCAAATGTAAATGCATTTTTTAAAGTTCTGTTCATTAAGGCTCCTGAAACTTTCTCTGCTAATGACTTGGGGTATACACTCAGGGAAGAGTGATGTGGCTGGGAAGGTGAGGGCAAATTACTTGGAGAGATGCAGGCAGCAGGGAGGGCGTGTCCATCAGTTGGTGACGGGGTGCTCTATACATTAGGATACACAGAGCATGCAGGAAAGGTTGTAGTGCCTCTTCTAGTATATCTTCTAGTATATCTTAGAAATGCACTGGAAAATATGTGCAACCAGCCAAACGGTAGAGTACTTTTCCTCTCTGGTAGGGTGATCTTTTAGGTAAATAAATTCATAATTGTTGTGACACATCTGCAGACCTATAGTTTTAGGCTGCCTCTAGGTAAGACTCAGCTCTGACCACTGTTGTCTCTCTTGTTCTCTTGGTGAGAAGTGAATTGTCTGACTGGGAGACCAGGCAAGTGCTAGAACTGGGAAATGGGTAGGGACAGCAGCAGCCACCAGCCACACCAGAGGCAGAGAAGGAGAGTAGGATTTCCCCTTTGACAGGAATGAGATATTAGATCTGCTCACACCCTCCATCTACTCTTCAGCAAAGTATCTTCAGCAACGCGTGTGCTTCAGCGCTTAATGTAAAGCCATGACAACTTGAGCATGAGGTGACAGAACCAGTGTCCTCTGTTACTGTTTCAACATGGCACATTTCTAAAAGAGCTGGCCCCTTTGTCACATAGCATGGACAAGATTCTCTCACTTTTTTTAAAAGGCTCTCATATAGGAACTCTGGCTGGTAACATATGTTGGAGCCAAGCGGTTGGACTTAGTCAGCCTGCTTATAGGAATGTTTTGACAATTAAGGGTTGGATCTCAGTCATTACTCGAAAGAAATAACATGGATTTTGGTGTTCTGATACTGGATAGCTTAGCTCTGTGCTCACCACTAGCCATAAAGCTCACTAGTGCCATCAACAATCCCATGGACATTGCAGGACCTGACAATGAACGTTGTTTTCTTAAACTTCATGTCCCTGATCCTAAACTTAAGCTAACTCTTGCACTGAACACACCTCAGGAATGAGAACCTCTCCCAGAATTAGCTGTAGCCTATCAGCCCTTATTTGTACTAAATCTCCTGCCCTCCTGGACATTGCAGCAGAATCTAGAAAGATCTTGGTGCCTTGTGCCTGAAATATAACCATTGTCCTCAAACTAATGCTAGCCATGAATAGTCGCAGCCCATCAGATGGCAAAACTCTGAAGAATGAGCTGTCACTCTGCTGTGGCAGGTGCAGCTATACACTCAAGTTAATATGTTCTTTTCCTATAAACAAGTTCGTATATTCTTTTCCAATAAACGTATCAAAGAATGTTTCAAGTCAAATATTTTCCATTGGGTTTTTATTGAATTCTGAAGCTGACAGCAATATTGGGGTAATTTGAAAGACCATTAGAGAATTTTAAGTACATATTTTGTTAAAAAAGAAACAAACGACAAAATGTAACAAAGGAAAATGTATTCTAGTAAAGTATTTTTTGTATGCGGTCTTTGCTGTCCCTATCTGAGCAATGGCTTATTTCTTGCGATTCCCCAGCTTTCCACAGAGTGAACTAAATTCATGAATATGATGTCAGCTGAGTGCCTGGGAGCCGTGTAGTAGCACTCCTTGTGTTTTCACTGGCATAAATACATTCAGAAGATCTAAAGAGCACATCAAAGTATTGATCTTTAGAAACCAACAATGCATTTAATTAACCCGTTGTATAATTCTATGGGCTTCAGTGGAGCTACAGTAAAGAGGAACCCAGCCCATCATCTTCTAAAAGACATTATATCATCTGCCTTTGTAATAGCTTTAAGGAGGCTTCCATTCCTTACAGGTAGTGTTATGACTTGGGTTCTGTAATTTATCAGAGTACGCTGCAAGCATCACTCAAAGTATGCTATTTATGTTGTTTAATTTACCAAAGTTAATGGCTAGTGATTAATGCCAGGAATGTAAAGGCATGCTGGTGTGCTATGGGAGCTCTTGCTGGCCTGGAAGCCTCTCCTTTGTGTACTTTCTTGGTGACCTACTGGCAAGCAAGAATCAAGTATGTGTGTGGGACCTAATGAGGCCAGCAGATAGTGGAGTGGAGCATATGATTTAGTTCCCTTTGAAGGAAATCTAACAAACACATAAACTACTGGAAGAACAGAGAAACGAAATCTCTTAAAGTTACATTGCTAGTAGAGACACTGCTCAGAAAACATGAAAAAAATGGGTATCACTGTTCCTTTTTTCTGCTGAGTTTTATAAGCAAGTACTTCCCTTGGAAATTGTTATAGTCACATTTCTAAAAGGAAAACTGTGCAGCTTTCAAAACTCCAGCCAGAAATACACCTCTGCTGTGAATCAAATTTGTGGAGGTGCCATGCTTTTGTTGAAGACTTGCAGAACCTTGAACATAAAAGGTCTTGGAGCATGACAGCTCCAGCCCCGCCTTCCCTAGTCACAGACTCCAGTGCTGTGGCATTCTTGTGAACATAAAGCATGGAATAACTAACCCATTACTATGTGATGCTTAGGTCAGATTTAATTGAAACCTGTTTATGTCACAAACCTGTTGTACCACCTTGTAAGCAGTGGTTCGGGTGATGTAGAAGGAAATAAAGAGAGGTCCTCTGGGACAATTCTACTGTTATTGTGTATATTTGGAGCAACACTGAACTAACCACTGTTACTGAAGAAAATTCCTTACAAACACATATGAAAAAATATAACCCTCATCTTATGAGCGGAAATAAGCCACCATCTCTCATGGAAGCTTTGCAGACACACCTAGCCATGGCTGCTCCATGTACCCCAGATCTGTAAGATTTCGTAAAATTTAAAATTACCTGAGCACCTTGCAGACACTTTTGGCAGATGACAAGAACGCAATGCATTCAGATGCAGGTGAACACTAACTGTAAAAAGTCGTTGCTGGTTGTCACCAGCTGGAGAACTGCCAAGTTTGATTAATCTCATACTTGGGAGACATCTACCTCAAATATGGTGCTACAGACTGCTCTGTTAACTATGTGAAACATTCAAATGCACAGCTGCATCACAAGACAGGAGTTTTCAAAGAGCACTGGATTATATTCATTCCTCTCTCTAGGATTATCTTTGTTATTATGTTGTAAATGTATTCTGGCTCTGATCAGCATGAACATCTCTTGATGTGGCCCCTTGTTATGAACAAGATTTCTCTGTGTATCATCTAAAGCATAGAATATAGGCCAAGTGCTTCAGAAGCATATTCATTACTTCACACTGGGGAATTGCCACAGTAAAATATTAAATAAAGTCAGACCGAAATAATAGCTACTTCAAGGGCTCCATTGTGTTATCAACCAAATGCAGATGGTCCAATTAATATTATGCAAACCCAATATTTTGCCTGGAGAGTTTCTAGCAGCTAGAGTCACAACCGAAAATGCCTCCCAGGAAATAAAGGCTAATTAGGCTAAAAAAGCTCAAAATCTCCCAAGGAAAAATGAAAAATATAGTGTCATAGTAATCTCTAAAAGACTTTTTACTAAAAAATATTTGGGACTCCAAAAGAGCTTTACAAAGTCAGCTCAGTTTGTAGGATGTGCAAAACAAAAAGTAGGTCCAATACATTCATAAAACTACACAGTTTTAAAATTCTATAACATATAAATGAGAAATTATGTATTTTCTCCAGAGTCTAATAAAAACCTAAAATGTGACCTCATTATGATATCTACCTTGGCTGTTATGAAATTCTGTGCATGCTACCTAATAAGCTTAACTAAAATCATGGCATGAAAAGCAAACTTCTACCCCCTGGGCAAGTTGAACAAGAAGGGATAATTTTGCCTAACTTTTGTCACCTACATGGAAGATGTCTTCAGATGGACAAATAACCAGGGGCTCCTTTCTAGCACCAGTGAAGAGAAACACATTTTAGATGTGCTTCACCTTGGTCACCTTAGGAAACAGGAAAATTAAATCATAAGCTTTCCTCTTTCTATTCTGTCGTCTGTTGCTATAGTGAGTCATTAAATCAAACCATGCATAAGGTGAGACCATTTCCATCAACTATAAACTATAAACAAACTGTTGCCACCAGGTGTCCAGCAGAAGTATATCAATCCTTGAAAATTCAGGTTTTAAAATAAAAATTTTTAAGTATTCAGTAATAAATTTTCCTTCTTTTCCTTTTACCTCGAAAATAATCCTTAGGCCTCTTGACCTGATTTTAGCAGGTGCTTTTTTGCTTTCCTTGTTCTGACATGTAGAACGGTAGCTACTGGATGATCAGGAGAAACTTAGCTCTCAAATCCAACTTCCATTGGGAAAAGGAAAAACCCACTGAAAACATCCACCTGGACTTTCTGTTAGGGCTAATGGTACCAGTACCTTCAATATAATTATTAGGAGAACTCTGCATTTTCTGATCTTTTATAAGAAAAAGAGAAGTTTCCAATTTCTTTTGTACCTCTCTTCTTTCAAAGGCCTTGAAATCAGATGCTTCACTTCATGTTGGCATTGTGTATTACTTCATAGAATCAGAGAATCAATCATAGAATCATAGAATAATAGAATGATTTGGGTTTGAAGGGACCTTAAAGATCATCTGGTTCCAACTGCCCCTGCCATGGGCAGGGACACCTTTCACTAGACCAGGTTGCTCAAAGCCCCACCTAGCCTGGCACTGAATGCTTCCAGGGATGTAGCAACCACAGCCTCCCTGGGCAGCCTGTTTCAGTGTCTCACCACCCTCACAGTAAAGAATTTCTTCCTAATAGTTAATCTAAATCTACCCTCTTTCAGTTTAAAACCATTACCCATGATCCTATCAATTGCCTGATAACAATATCAATATATTGATATCGAAATATTGATATATCGATAATCTCTCCACGAAGCAAAAATCAGAAATAAGCCACCTTCTTGAGTACAGCATTATAAAGATGAACCAGATCTCATAATCTCAAATGAAAGCCTTAGCATATACTCCAGTAACTGGAAGGAGAAACCTGTCCCAGAATGGTTCCCAGGCCACTTGACCTACTCACCAGTGAGTCCTTCTTGATACTCAATAGTGATCCCACACTTGGCTTGCTTATGTTCACTTGCCCCAGTTGCTCTCTGCTTCCGCTTGCTGCTGCTCAGATCCTCATACACACACCTGCTCAGAGTAAACTGAAGTGACAACTTGTGACTTTGATAATTTTAAAAGCAATCATAAATAGCAAAATTTTACATAGACTACTCAAAACTAGACCCTAAAATGTCTACGCACACCACATGAGTGAAAAAACTACAAGTGAGGTACGGGTAGCTGAAACCACTTTTGCATGTGTTTAATTCCCAAGCAGATGGAGCAACATGAGCTACTTACAATTAATAATTATTTTACTACCTCTAATCACAGCCTGGTGAATTTAATGCACCTTATGACTGTCTTTACATCTGGGCAATGCTGTGCGCTACACTACCAAATGAAATAGCTACTCAAGCCTGCCACAAAAGATGTGAGAAATGGGGCTGCGCTATCAGTCAGCGGTGGCACCACTGTGCTGGCTGACTGCCCGCTCCCTGCCTTCATTGTAAATCCACATTCCTCTTCTGCTGCTCAGCATAACAATATAAAGCCAATCTATTTACAGACAGTAACAACCTCTTTCAAGATTTGCATGCACAGAGGTGATAAAATTACTTCAGAATGAAGAGTAAGATTGGCTCAGAAGTTCCCAGCTTGCCTTATTTTTTTATGCAGGGCCAGTTTCTCTAGTGTGCGTAGAGGAAATAGAAATCTTGGCCCATACGAAAATAACTCAGTGAAACAGCCTATTTGTTGTGATTACATCTCACCCTGAAGCACTGAAAAGGAAAAATGTGTGAATCTGTTCACCTCAGTATCCCAAACAGACAAGCAAAGTGGCTCCCAAAATGCAATGGCCTTGCCCTTCACTTCCCTCTTCTGCAGCAAACATTCCCACAATAATACGACACAACTGTCGTAAGATGTGCTCAGCTGCAAGACTAAGTGGCCCTCTGGTAACAAGGACGAAAACATCCAACAATGCATACTGCAAAATCTAAACCCAAGAAAGTTACAGGCATAAGGTCATGTTGACGCCTTTGTTTTGGGCTGGGCTGTGTCTTTCCTTTGGGGACCCACCATTTAGATTCCACAGTCCAGCAGAAGAGATTCTAATAAAACACTTCAGTCTCTTTTTATTACATTTTATAAACTGCTTCCTTAAAGGATTTTGAGGTTTATATGCTCATCTTGGCTACATGCCACAGGGGGTGGATCCCCAGCTAAATCCTTCAAGGCTATATTGATTCAAGATATTCCCAACAACCATGCTGCTCTTCATCTGTTGTCACAGAATTGCTCTTTCTTTGTCAAGGCTTATAGTTCCCTAATACCACAGTCAATATCCCTCTTAAAGCTTTGTTCATCTAATAAGAATAATCCTCCTCCATTGTTCCCTCTAATACTTTCTTTTGGCCTAAGTAATATGCAAATATGGAGTTGAAGATTATTATGCTCTTTTTTTGCTGGCTATTTTCCTGAGAAATGTATTCTATTTATGGCACATGTTGACACAGCTGGTTCCAATTTTCCTTCTCATGCATAGCAATTTGGGGAAGCCTGCCATACTGCTGTATGCGAAAGAAATCACACCAGAATTTTGTTTCAGAGAGCATCCAGCCTATGGGTCCTTTCTACTGCCTGGAGAGACAATCCTTGTATTCACTTGCCAGATTGTCCTCAGCCTCCTCAGCAGATGTGTAGACTGATCACTGGGGTCACGGCCAAGGATAATACTGAGAGGGAGACAATGCTTCTGTAGCCTAAGGCCTTGTTCTCCACCCACTATTCTGGAATAGGAGTGTCCACACATGGAGTTAATCAGGGATAAGTCCCTTTGCAGACAAGTCCTCACACTAAACACTTCACTCTGAAGGATGCTGAGGCCTCTAACCACATCCTGGGTACTAGATGTTCACCACAGATTCCCTCTGCACTGTGCCTTTGTGCTGCAGTCTAAACCTAAGCCTTCAATCTTAGCAAAGATCAAAGAGCATGCACCCAGAGCTCTGCTATTAGCTTAAGACCTTTTATGATGATTATTAATGTGATAACTGCCATACTTCACCTGCATACTTAAAAAGCCTTTGAAAAAGAACTAATTCATCTTCACAGTACTACTGTGAAAAGGTTATGAAATGCCTCACACTGCAAATGTTTCACACTTGTGTTTAATCTCTGTACGTGTATGTTAGGCAAGCTGTGCTTTATTTTTCTTTCTAGCTGAGTTGGGAAAACACTGAGGGATTTGTGAGTTGCATTTTCTTTTGTGGGAAGG
Source organism: Eurystomus gularis (assembly GCA_013400335.1). Taxonomy (NCBI): domain Eukaryota; kingdom Metazoa; phylum Chordata; class Aves; order Coraciiformes; family Coraciidae; genus Eurystomus; species Eurystomus gularis. The sequence continues at coordinate 3,123 of VZZY01010791.1, read as the reverse complement.
CATGGGGAGCAATTAGGGAAATGATTCAATGTGATGACCCTCTGAATTCCTGTGCGACTCCATGTTGAAAGCGTACTTTTTTCTACTTTCACATTTTTGGACAAAATTAAGGGCAATGGTCCAAGTTCAATTCCCAGTTACTGCTATGTAAAACTGGATGGAGTAGCTCCACCAAAACCATGGGTGTTACACTAGATTTATGCTGCTCTGAGATCAGAAATTGGACAGCAGGCTTGTGGTCAGTGCTAGACTATAAAGCTTTTTGACTTGAGGGTTTTGTAATCATCACTCCCAGAATTCTTTTCAGATCAACTTCACAAGGCATTTTAGGCAACGTTGCATTTTTCTTTTAAAAATATGTATTTTTGTTAGTGACCAAATGTAAATGTAATTTTACAAGTACAAAGTAAAATAAAACTAGGGAAATGAGTCAGCAAGTCTGAGCTACTTTCATTTGCTCTTTAACTCGTATTTGAAGCTGCTCAGCAAACGCTAGAAACAGATTTACTTCCCAAAATTTTAATGAACTTTCTGGTGCCTGATGGCATCACAGAAAGGGAGAAGAATTCTTGCTCAAGAGCTAGCTGGACTGAATGATAGGGCTTTAAACTAGATTTGAAGGGAGAAAAGGCAACAGCAGGCTGGTCAGTGATGAGCAGTGGGAAGGCATGCCAAAATCTAAGGAGCTGTGTCCTAGTGAGATTTTTTGGACTGCTCCACGAGGAGGTGGACACAATGAACTACACTTGAAGTGCTTCTATATGAATGCACACAGCATGAGGAACAAGCAGGAGGAGCTAGAAGCCTCGGCCCAATCCCAAACATATGACATTATTGGCATTAGTGAAACCTGGTGGGATGAGTCCTGTGACTGGTGTGCCATCATAGATGGTTACAGGCTTTTCAGGAGGAATAGCTGGGACAGGAGAGGTGGGCAGGTGGCATTGTATGTAGTGGAAGGGCTGGAATGGGTGGAGCTTGCAGCTGGTGATGGCATAGTTGAGACGCTCCGGGTAAGGATTAAGGAACAAAAAATTAAAACAGATGTCGTCCTTGGAGTTTTGCTACAGGCCATCCAATCAAGATTATTAAACTGATGAGTCATTCTTTAAGGAACTATGTGATGCCTCCAAGTTATCTGCCCTTGTCCTCATGGGGGACTTCAATTTGCCAGCTATCAACTGGGAGTACCACTCAGCTGGTACAAACAGGTCCAGAAGATTCCCAAAATATCTGGACAACTTTATGGTACAGGTGCTGAGACAACCAATCAGGAAAGGTGACTTCCTTGATTTGTTACTTGTAAACAGCGAGGATCTTGTGGGTGAAGTGGTGACTGGAGACTGCCTCAGCTACGGTGACCATGAAGCAGTCGAGTTTAACATCTATGGTAATAGGATGAAAACCAACAGCAAGACCCCAACTCTGGATATGAGGAAAGCAGACTTCAGGTTGCTTAGGGAATTGCTTAGTAAGGTCTCCTGGGGAAAAACTTTTGAGGGTGCTAGGGTCCATCAGTGCTGGTCACTTTTTAAACACCACCTCCTAAGAGCACAGAACCAGGCAATTCCAAAATGTCAGAAGTCAAGCAGGCAAGGTAGAAGGCCACCCTGGCTGAGCAGGGATCTCCTACTTGAACTAAGGCATAAAAGGAAGATGGAAAGATTGACAGATTACATGGAGGACTATAGGGATACTGTGCACCACTGTAGGGCAGAAATCCGTGTGGCTAAAGCTCAGCTAGAGTTGTAGCTGGCCTGCACTGTGAAGGATTAGAAAAAGGACTTTAAA
>VZZY01010790.1:132847-211734 GCA_013400335.1 Eurystomus gularis | reverse complement strand
TGGGCACCACAGTACAAGAAGGACATTGAGGTGCTGGAGCAGGTCCAGAGAAGGGCAACGAGGCTGGTGAAACATGCTTTATGAAGAGCGGCTGAGAGAACTGGGGGTTGTTTAGTCTGGAGAAGAAGAGACTGAGAGGAGACCTCATTGCTCTCTACAGCTACCTAAAAGGAGGTTGTAGTGAGGATGGTGTTGGTCTCTTCTCCCAAATTACTAGTGATAGAAAGAGAGGAAATGGCCTCAAGTCGCATCAGGGGAGGTTTAGATTAAATATTAGGAAGAAATTCTTTACTGAGAGAGTGGTTGGGAACGGACTGCCCAGGGAGGTGGTGGAGTCACCATCCCTGGAGGTGTTTAAAAAATGAGTGGATGTAGCACTTGAGGCTGTGGTCTAGAGGTTAAGGAGATGTTAGGATGTAGGTTAGATCTGATGATCCTGGAAGTGTGATAAATCCTGCATTCTGGTTTCTGAAGCAGAGTGGTGGTGTGGTTCATTTCTGTCCTTCGTCATCAGCAGTGGGAAAATCTTTGTTTAGGGTCATCTGAACAGGGATCTAGAGGGAGCTCTGTTCCATAGCAACACTGGGTGTGGGCTCACGTGAAAATAGGGGGCCTATGTGAAAATGGGAGCCCTTGTATATGAAAAAAGCAAGTTTTCAGCTTGGAAGCAACAGGCAAGAACTTGCAGGTAATTTCAGTCTGAAGCATGGAAGCTGCTGACAGCAATTACAAGTGCTGACAGAAGTGGTCAGGGTTTGCATGGTCAGGCTGATAAAATGCTGAGATTTCTCCCATCCCCCTGGAATGGCAAAGATTCAAGCTGTCATGTGGTGGAGATGGACTTGTAGATCTGTACAGCTTGGGTATAGTGTGCAGCTGGGGGCACGGTAGGCCCCTGTGAAACCTCACCAGATGGAGGAGAGGACGCACTCAGTAGGCGCAGAGAGTTACGGTGATCTTTATTTTCAGGTTAGAGAGAGTATCTCTCTCCTTGTTATTGCCTTCAGGATACTGTGAAGAAGCTCATGTTGGAATCATATGTGGGGATCCCTTTAGGGACTTCCCACACCCTGCACCTCCTTCTTCCTCATCCTGCCTAAGTAGGAGGCTTTTTAGCTACTTTTACAGTTGCTTTTTTCTGCTTGCAGCTACCAATTTTAAAAGGACTGAAAAACCTGTGTGTGCACCTGAAACCTTGCTGTCCATGCATCCTCTACGGTGAAAAGCCCTTATGTTACCCGAGGATTAGTTAAACTGTGTTACTCAGTTTTGTTCAACATCTCCTGTAATGATCTCCCATACAGATCCTTGGCTACAATAACGGGAATTGTGCTTGGACACTGAGATCCTGGTACTACCAACGTGGGATTCAGTGGGCAATTTGGTTTCTTTTGTTTAACTTCTGGTGGATAGGAGGGAAGGGTGGTGTGTTAAAGACAAGAATTGGAAATAAGGTGTGTGCATTGTGTGTGACCCAGAGTGGAGTCTCTGAACCAGTCCCAAGTACACCAAGCTGGTGGAGGAACTTCCCTTGATCTCTTTGGGCTTTGAAGCAGATATCTGAGGGTGAGATCTGCAGATAGCTGAGCTGCATGTTCAACTCTTGTTGACTTCTATACAGCTGAAGCAGATGCTGAACCTTTCTGTTGAAGTGGGGCTTTGAACTTTGTGTGCTTGTTTCCCCATGTTGTAATAGTGGAAGAATACCTGTCTTTTGCCAACAGATATCAGCAGATATCAAATAACTCATCACCTGGGAAAGCTTGCTGGAATATTTGGATTATTTATTAGCATCGTGCTAAACAAAACCTGTGATTACGTGCCTCACTGAAAATAGGAAGTAATTTAAATCCAATCCCCGCAGCTGGCTGAGAATATGTCAAAATAAACTGATCATTTTTACAGTCATCATGCAAAATCCCAAAGCGTTACATGGCAGGCTGGTTTGATAATGGAACAAAACATGATAAAGCCTTTATTTTATTTCTAAATGCCGGCATATTCTTTTCCAGTACCTGCTGGGAGTAACTAGCAATTGAAGTGAAGTTCAGCTTTTCTTTTTTGTTTCTTTGGAGCTTGTACTTACTATTCTTTGCCCATTTCAGTCACACTGGTATAATGAGGAAAATGCAGAGGAAGTGATGTCCTGTGTTCCTGAGCGCATAAGTAACTCTGTTTTGCAATGTGTGTTGGCAGTGTTCGTACATCCCTCCCTGCGCAAGAGATGATCAGGAGAACTCTGAGAATGTCACGTACAAACAGAAATACTGGAAAGAGAAAGTGGGTTCGCAACCGTTTACGTGCTATTTTAACCAGCACTTGAGGTGAGTAATCTCCATTGGCGTAGTCAGAAGTGCTTATGCATCTGTTTAACAGCTGTCCATTGGTTCTGTTCGAAAATATATATAAATGTGTGCATATGTATATACACACACAACCATGTAACAATGTGGTTTATCACACAGTTTAGTGCAGAACTTTGCATGACAACTCTGTTGATAAAGAGCTACATAGAAAGCAGAGAAGTGTTTTCAACACTTGAAGTAAAAATACAAAATTGATGAAAATTTCTCTTAAAACAGGTCATTTTATGGCAAAAAGCATCTTGGCTTTTAACACTCAGATGGCAAATTTCTGGCTTGGATATTACTGTTCCTTTCCATCCATGGAAGAGAAATCCTACTGTGTTCATGAGGGGCTGGAAGAAAACAGGAGATCAGTAAATAGTAAAAAGCAACTCAGGAATTGTGTTCACAGAGGACTGATAAATCAGGTGTGTGTAATAAACGTTCACATGACTGCTGGTTTTCATACATTCTCTCAGAGTAGGAAGTGGTGGCTTAAAGCATCTCCTCCTCTGTTTCAATTCTTACTTTTACTACTGAGGTTGACGTTACTTACATGAGTACAAGGGTGACGTGTGGTTTCCTTCCTTCAATAAATAGGAAGGGGAGGGAGTCCTTTTGCCTGTCTCTTTCTGATGATGTTGTGCCAGGAAATAAAAGGTGATGTGGCAGCAGCAACTGCAGTGTGCAGGATCACTGGGTGGACTTGGGAGAACTGCAGTGATTGAAAAGATAAGTCCGTGTAGACAGGGAGGCAGAAAGAGAATACTTAAGATCTCCAGATCAGCCAAGGTTTTATGGGGTTTAGACCCCAGTTCTGGAGACATGTGACATTTGCTTAATCTGATCAACATGAATCATTTTGGTAGAGCTGGGGAGGCTGTTACTGTTAAGTTAAGCACTCAAGTGTCTGCCACATCAGAGACTAAAGAAGGAGGTTGGTCCTACCCCACCAACACTTGGAAGTTAAACGGTTGAGAGAGACCTAGGTGGGAGTAGCTCAGTGCTTGCTGATGCAATTCAGGGTTCAGTGTGGGTATCAGATATTGAAGTTTATTAAGACACACAGGAGGAAAATGTGATGCCGGTGTGTGCTAGAACATTGGAGGAACTGGGGAGCTGGAGCAGTGGGGTAGGTAGAGAGGTGCCAGACTCCTTGTGGGTGGCCTGCTGAGTGCCTTGGGTGCTTCAGGTTTGTCCTATGGCTGGCTATGATTGTTGTCCCCTCCTTGGAGAGACTGTAGATCTAGTCAGAGTGCCCAGGATGATAGTCTATTGTCACTAGCTAACTCTTTGCAGAGGGAAACCACCAATGCTTTGTAGCAAAACCTTGTTTTTTACAGTGGGGAAAAAAGCACTGTCTGAAGCATGCAAAGATTAAAACTTAGGCACTTAGGGCACTCTGTGTGGTGACATCAGATCTGGCAGGGACCTTCTTGGAGCTGCTTTGGTTCACAAGGTGCCAATGTTTGGGTCTGCTAACCAGGACCAAGTGATTATTTTGGCTTCTCTGGGCAGGCAGAGATCCTGATCCCTGAGACCTGGGACCTGCAGCAGCAGCTGCCCGAGAGAGCAGAGTAGCTGGAAACACGGAATCTTCTGCAGGAGACATCATGGCTAGGATTTGTCTGAGGTGGTGTGGACAAGATCCTGTGAAAGTTACTTTTTATGGTCAGTAGTGAGAAATAGGAGCCTTTCATCTTACCCCCAAATAAATACCTAATATAGGTCGGATGCCCAAAGATGTTTATTTCTCTCCTGCAAAGGAGCTTAGGGTGATCTGCTTGGATGCAGGCACGTAAGTGGTAGGAGTCCAGAGCTAGATGAGTTGGTTCTCACACCATATCTGTGGTTACTGCAGATGCAGAATTTTTCTGAAGCTGCCTACTGGCTAGAGTCTGCCATTCATGTAGGTTGACACCGAGGAATTGTGCAGCGCTCAGGCAAGGATTTTTCCTTATAGTTGCTGCATCCTATACTGTTAAATGTTCTGCCAAATACAACAGCTGCCATGAAACACTGCCTTTTGCTGAACATACAACAATTTATATACGGCAGAAGAAAGGATCACTGCCAGAGATACTAGAAGATAGTCTAAGCTGAAATGTGTATACCATCTATATTCTTCTGGAGATAGGAATGAGCTTTGACAGATAAGTTTTGCTGACTAGGAATGTGCTTGCTTAGGTATACTTTTAGAGCTATGATGACTAAACAGATTGTGAAGCAGTAAAAAAAAAGAAAAAAAAACAAACCGAGGGGAAAATCTGTTCACTTCAAAATAGAAGTGTGCATGTTTTCTGTCAGTATCTTTTAAACTGTGTGGATGAGCTAACTCTTCTGTGTCAGTCTGTATAAAACGTATAGAACATAGTAGTAGGCTCCCTAGAAAATAGTATTTGCAATATTAATACTCTCTTTTGAAGCAACAGAACAAAATTCTAGGTAAATATCTAGGCAACAAAAGAACATTGTCTCCTCCTCATCAAACTTAATTTAGCATCATTCCCAGAATTGTTGCTGCATACAGAGCTCACTGTTAGGTAACATCTCTCTTCAGTTTGGTGGGGCAACAGGCTGCTTTGGAAAGAAGAAAGTGATGCCATTTATACAGTTCAAGTTATACAAAGGGGTTGAGAAGCAGTCTTGGCCATTTCAATCATTCTCAGTTTATATAAATAGAGATATCCAGCACAACTAGCTGTCCTGGGGACATTTGTCTTGGGGAACCAAAGCGCATCTTATCTTGTTGCTCAGTGTTTAACTGAAAAGCAAGGTTTTGCTTTGCCACTGTAGGCATTTACTCTTTAGTGTCCCACTCCCCTCTGGCTGGCTTTGGACCAAGTGGTGCTAGCTGCATGGGAAAATTACTTTTCTGGACCTCTGGTGAAGATGTTCCTGGTGTGATGATACTCTAGTCTGAAGGGAGCACTGCCCATCAGAAACCAACCCCCAGTGTTTCAGAGCACAAAATAAGTGACAAATTCAGATAAAGTTCTTGGGCTGTTGCCAAAGGTTTGAGAAGGCACTAAGCTCTAGTGCTTCAGTGTTCATGGATCTCAGACTGAATGTCCCAGGGGGTCTGTAGTCGTGACCACATGCAAACAAGGTCACAGCTGCATGCCTTGAAGTGGGAGGCCTGTGGGAAGAGGTGGGATGGGGAAGATCCTGTCACTTTATTTCTTCATGTTCCAGGTCTCATTGACATCAATAACAAGAACAAAAATAGAGAAACTAGGATCTCCATCAGCTCGGACCTCTCTATCTCATGCCATGCATGCAGAGACAGGCAGAGCAACCTGTGTCAAATCATTTCTTATTAGTGGCTTCTTTAAGGTGGCACTATTGCTTTTTAGCTCTGGGTTTATCCAGTAAGGCAAGAATGCTCTGTGGTACCTTTGCCACGGCACAGAAGATGAGCCAGCCATGCTTTATACTTCTCTGTGTTTGCTGCAGGATGCTGTACAAAAATTCATCTGAGATTTGAAGAGCGAACACTGTCTAGTGATTAGTGACCACATGTATGGTGTTTGGGTACTCTGAAGGCCATTTATCTGGGAACAATTACCTGCAGAAGCTAAAGGTGCTCAGGTAGCAGGGTTGCTGTTTTACAGATAGTGGAGCAGAAATCACTGTAGGTTCTGGTGCTTCACAAAGTTTTCTAAATTAATTCCCTCCAGTCAGAAGATGGTGCTGCTATTTCCTATCCTTTCTTTTACTGTATCACCCGTGGAGCAGTGCTCAGGCCCCAGAGGGAAAGGACCTTACAGTTAGTAAGACATAACACTGCTCCTTTTTGCAGCTGCCCAGCTGAGGATCTCTGCATCTTGCCACAACAGAGGAAAAAAATACTGACAAGTGATCATTATAGTGAAGGGATGGGAATATTTGTGGGCAAAATAAGTGTATGCAGATTGCAAAATTCTTTAAATCCAGGTTGTCTGAATAGAAAAATAAGGTTTCCCTATCCCATGGCCCCTGCCTCTGTCAGCTTTTGCTGTCGCATAAATTGCACCATGTGGTGCATAAGCGATGACTGAAACGTTTATGTGTCTGTAACTTTTTGGTCCTACATGACTTTTCAGTAAGCCCTGCATAATAATTCTTCCCACGATGTCCGGTAATTTCTTCGAAGGATCTGATGAAGGCCTGATTTATCCAGTGTCTGTTTGGACTGTTTGGCAGTGCCTAAGAGGGCTGTGTTGCATAATGCAACAACCAATCCAGTTAGCATGGTCAGAGCCCCACAAAGCTCCAGTCCTGCTCAAAGTCCAGCTAAAAATAAGTACTGGTCTCACTTTATAGCAATGGAAGCAAAATTCCTCCTTCTTGTGTGTTCAGTGAAAGGCACAGGTGTGTTTCCAGAGTTAAGGTAGACACTTCTTTATGACTTTCCTTCCACCCTGGGGCTGCTGCAGGGCAGCAGTGGTGGTGCTCCACAGTGGCCATCACTGTTCACAGCAGGACCAGGTCTCGATGCCTGAGTAAGGCTTGAAAGCATTCAGTTTTTCCCCCTCCATTTTGTCTCACTAGGTCTCTCTCTTGCCCTTGCCACTGTTTTGTGCACTGATATCGGGTGTTAGGAGTTTGGGTGCGTCATCTTAAGAGACTTTGCATTTACTGGAGAGCTGAATGGTGCCATTGCTAGAAACAAGAGATGGTACATAACCAAGCTTAGTGGGAATATGTGTAAGCCCTCTGGTCAACATGTTTGAACTTGAGGTGGGTTAACCTTGGCTGAGCACCAGGTGCCCACCAAGCCGCTGTATCACCCCCTTTTTTTTCCCTCTCCCTCCTCAGCAGAGCAAAAAGAAAGGGGAGGAAAATAAGATTAGAAACAAAAAGCAGTTTAATAATGATAGAAGCAAAGCCAAGCAAATCCGCGCGCGAAGGCAAAGGAAAACAAAGTTTTATTCTCTACTTCCCATCAGCAGGCGATGTTGGGCCACTCCCTGGGAAGCAGGGCTCCAAGACACGTAGTGATTGCTCTGGAGGACAATGAAACAGCCTCACCTCCCCTCCTCCTTTTCCCTAGCTTTATAGCTGAGCTGACATCATATGGTATGGAATATCCCTTTGGTCAGTTTGGGTCAGCTGTCCTGGTTGTGTCCCCTCCCAAGATCTTGCCCACCCCATCCCACTGTGGGGGGAATGTTGGGCGAGCACTGCTCAGCAGTAGTCACAACACGGGTGTGTTATCAACACCCTTCTAGCTCCCAGCACAAAACATGCTGCCATGTGGAAAACCAGCTCAGCCAGACCCACTACAGAACTGAAGTATTATATGGAAGTCACAAAGCAAAGATGGATTTATTAAATGTATTATACTTGCAGGGACAAGGCAATATCTTTAATTCTATCTGCTGATTTTCACAGGGAAAAGAAACACCTTTCTAGACATGACTTACAACCTTTGGGTGCATCATTTCTGCCTCAGCACCAGAGGAGTAATGCTGTGGGGTCTTCCAGCAAAGCTGCATCCTTGTCATGAGAGGATTTCCCCAGGGATGAGGGCACCTTCCCTTTTCTGTTTCCAAGACAAACAAGCCTTTGTACTCTGGGAACAGGCAGGACAACGCTACAGAAGTAGCAACAAAAAGTGAAAACTGAAGTTTTGATATATGCTGATCTTGTGGTGCAAAACCAAAAATGTTACGTTACTGTGTTTCTGGTGTCCTGATAGCTATTTATCTTTCTTCCCGAGGAAAGGGGTTGTTAGCTGTAGAAGGACAGCTCTCCTTCTTCTCTTCTTTTTGCTGCTTGCCTGTTAAATAAATCTTTCTTCCTTTCTCCTGTCACCATTTCCTCGTTTCTCTGCCCATCCCAGCTAGCCTCCTCTGCTACTCCTGCCATTCCTACCACATCTCCGTGGCTCCTTTCCAGGCTCCTGCTCTCCTTACTTCTGCTATTGATAAGAATTATTGTTTCATAGGTGAAATCCAGAGATTTCAGCTAAAACTTTCTGCTCCTTTGGCCTACATCTAGCATTCCCAGGTGGCTGCAGTATTTTCCTGCTGCTGTGTGCTTCTGTCACAGGCACATCATAACCACTCAAACACTCATTCTCCTGAAGGCCCCATCTGGTGTCTGGTTTCTGAACTCCTGGTCATCTCCATCATGGTGCAGCCCTGTGATGGAGGTCTGCCTCCACTGGCACAGCCCAACTTTGGCTCCTTTCATCTCACAGTGCAGCCATCGTGATTATCTCAGGGCTCAGAAGTAACTGTGACAGACCACATAAACCACACAGCTCACCACCAGTGACTGCTCTCTTGACAATGCTCTCTGTGCTTGGCAAGACATGTCTCCATGTGCATATTTCTGAATCAAAAACATGTGGGGCAGCTCTCTTGTATTAATCACTGCATAAGCCTTGGAGTGAAAGCCAAAGATTTTTGTACCAGGACAGCAGGACAGATCCATCTCTCACTGATCCCCAAGGGAGGCTGATGCTGCAGCCCAATAACAAGCTCAGCTCTGAGCAGGACACTGCAGTGAGCTGCCCAGCTGCCCAGCTTGTGTCCCACAAGCCAAGTAGGGCTTCTGCAGTCCTGGCTGCTGCTCTGGGTACTTTCTGAAAGTAGATTTTGTTCCTTATCCCTCAGGGTCCACTGCAGGATCATCCAAGGGATGTCCCCACTTTGCAGACTTGTATGTCAGAGGACAGCTTCTCTGTACACCTCACCAGTTCCTTCGGAGACTTGGTGGGTGGTAGTGGCCATTCTGCTCTGCCTGAGAATTTAATTCTTTGAGACCTGAGGACCGCTCTTCCTCTAAACTGATGCCATCATATGAGGGTAACAAACCGCCTGGAAGAAGTGAAATCCAATCTCTGTAGGCTACCCTGTTAATTAATCACTAATGGCTTTGCTATATTTAATTCATCTGATTAATTCTGATTCTAGCTCCCCTCATCTCCTAATTTTCCCCCAGTCTTCTGTTTTGGACCTTACAGATCTCATGTGACATACCCATGGTTTTTAGCTTGGCACTGATCACCTGAAAACAAATGTGAACATGTTTATTCCTCAGGCGGTTAGCCAGGCGGCCTCCCAGGCTCTCACTTTCACTGCCTGTTGTGCTAGTCCCTGGCTGCTGAGCCAAGACTTGCAAGTCACCAACCTTTTGCCTCCTTACCTCTCTTTCCAAGCAGCAAGAGAAAACCTAGAGATGAGCCCAGTTACCTTGTTTGCAGGGCACAGCACATGGGACCATGATGTGGGACCCAAGCCCCTGTGGTTACCTCCATGCACCTCCTGCAGAGCTGCAGGGCTGTGGTGTTCCTGCTGCAGAGGACATCTGGCTGCCTGACCCCCTCTCCTTGGGCTGCTCTTAACATGGACTTGCTAGTCCAGTATAACCCAAGTGCCACTGGGGTGGTTTTCCTAGTCAGGTGTGTTTTCCTCTGCCTGGATGGTCCTTCTCAAGTTGCCTTGGTCAGTGTGGCCATATGGGCTCCCTGCTGGCACCGGCCTTGGGCTACAGCAGCAGAGCAACGGGCTCAGGATCTCATGCAGCACATCATGTGGGCGCAGCAGGGCTAATTTTCCCTCCTCACAATGGAAGCTGTGATTTGCCATTGTTTACAATCTCAACGGCAAAAAGAAAAGGTAAAAGGAGTTATCTTGCAAAGGAAAAGAGTAAACATTTTCTTTTTCGGTAACACCTTTTTAGGTATTTCTCTCTGCTGTGAAAGTTGTGTCTCAGTGGGACCCTATGCTGCTGTTACACCCTCTAAGCTGTTTTCCAGAGCACTTTCCATAACTGCTGTCAGCTCCAGTGATGGATCTGAAAGGAAGAGCACTGCAGAGCCCAGGCTTTCATCCTCTGCTGTCTCCCCCCACTGCCCTGGTGCTCCCCAGTGTTCTACCCTATGCCCTCCGACATCTCTGGCAGGTCAGCAGAAAAGGAGAGAGGAGGTGGTCCTGACGGGAGACGGAGGGAATCATACAAATGCAAAGAAACAGCATTATATGCTGCCAAAGTTGATGAGTTGATAAGTTTCCTTGGGCTGTTAGAGGTAGGACATTGCCATCCAGGAGCGTGTTGTCTATCTGCTGGCAGCGCTGTCTACCTTTGCTGGCTTTTCACATTCGGTCCTGGGGTCCAGCAGTGCTTATCTACACTGGAAAATTACTTTGGGATAAGACAAAGAGCAGCTGAAAGGACAGTCATTCTTCCAGAATAACCATGTTGATTAAAGCAAGTAGGAGCAAGGCTGAGATTTGTTCCACCGTTTTTTGGTGCCAAGAGTCAGTACCAAAAGGCTACATCAGAGGGTCCCTGAGCTCTCCTGTGCACTGTGTCATGCTCTAGGAATGCTTCTGCCTCCTCTTGATTAAAAAAGGGCATTTAATATCTTAAATGTGGTGCCAATAGTCATTTAATGATGTATTTTTGGGGAACCCAGTCAGGACTTGATGCATTGTCTGAAGAGACACTGTGAGTAGTTGACAGTAAGTTGCTGCACAACTTCTGCCATGTGGGAATTACACAGGGACTCTTGCTGTAGCTAGGAATAGCAATAACATCTATCTGACCCAAACCTCAGCCTGAAGCTTCATTAAAGGCCTCTGTAAGTCTTTGACTCTTTTCCAAAAGGGAAACTCCTTTAAATTACTAAGTTGCAAGAGTTGCAGTCACGTTTATAGTGACAGTTTGGCATCCATTGCTCCTACCTTTCGTACAGGTGTTTTCCAAAATATCTAAGATTCAGTCAGAAGGGTATCTTGCTCTCCCCAGTCACACTTTCTTTTCTTTATCTATATCCAATTTTCTAGTTCGTTTGCTTGCCCCTTATTTTTGAACTCTTTGATTAATAACTGCTTTAAAACAAATACTTCAAATTCAACATCACTTGTAAGCTGGGGGCTGTGAGGAATGAATGCTGCCTGCTTATGGCCTCCTTGCCAATTAGCACTCTGTTATTCACAGATAATGATACAGTAAATGTGAGGGAAGCAGTATTATAGCTCCTGTGCAAGGATTTTTCTGTTCAGGTGCTGTCGTCTATACAGCATAGGTTGGTGAGTTTGTGCCCATAAAGTTAATACTATTTTATTCAATTTATGGTCTCCACATATGCCTGATTATGTGTCTGGGGGATTTCGGTTGAGCAGACTTAACGTGTTCCACTACTGAATACACCTGGGTTTCTTTTGATCATTTTTTTATGTTGCTGAGTTTCAGCTTTTACATAGCCAAGCTATTCATAATCAGAACCTTATTCTGCTCCTTACTACGCAAACTGAGACATGCAGTGCTGGGCCTGGGGACTTGCAGGCTGGCACAGTGCAGAGGTACCTCTACACAGCAATTTTGGGAGAGAGATCCCAGATGCAAATGTGGGTGTAATTAAATCAGGGATCAGGTGTAGCCTGGTGGTCTGGCTCCTGGATTTGGATAAAACCCTGTAGATTTGTAGGCATCTCCATTAATTAACTTATTGGTGAAGGAAATAAGTTTCTTCTTGTTTCCCCTAGAGGGAATTTTTTCTTAGTGCTTCTCTCTGATCAGGACAAAGCTGCTGGGGGAGAGATGGCACAATTGTTGTGCAGGTATTCGTTCCCATGTGCCACTGTGTTAGGAGGGCTTAATTCCCAGGACCCAGCTGGATAAGCCTGGGTTGCCAGGATTTAGGCTGTGAGGTTGGTTGCTCCAAGGAGTGTTGGGTAGCACTGATGAAGCAATGTGGGATGGGAGCGTTCAGTATAAGTGAGGACCAATACCAGTCAAGACTATATATATTTTCCTAATTAGAAAAAGTTCTGTTTCTTTCCTTTGCAGATAGTTTTCCAGCAGACTGCATGCCTCTGGCTATAGATAGGAAAGCAGCAGTGAAGTGCAAATGCCAGAAGACTGATTTAATAACTGTTAAACTGCAGGGAGTGTAGAAAGAGCCAGAGCTGAGGAAAACCTACCATCAGATTTCCAGCTGACTTCCCAGACTTGGAAGAGTCAGACCTGACTTTTCAGACACGTGGCATGGCTGAATTTCCAAGCCTCTTGAGATGCCTCCTCATTGCTACTCTTCTCCTCCTTCCCTTTCCCTTTGGGAATGCATAAATCCACCACAGACCCAACTGGGAGTGCGTGTTAGATGCTGTTGGTGGAGGTATGGGGGTCCAGATCTTCAGGGAAGGCTCCTCAAAAGTGCCCCTGCAGAAGTGTCTGCAAGTCCACTCAGCAGCTGGTGTTTGCAATATCAAATCTCAGTTTTTTGCTGAAGTAGCCTCTTCTGGGAAGGGCCTGGGTCAGAAGCCTTCAGCACCCTGGGGCTGCGCAGGAGTCCTGGGTAGGTTTTGTGTAGACCCCTGCCTACCAGCATGGCTAGGCTAGCCTGGAACACCAACAATGAAGCACTGAGGACAGGGACTGGCTCTCCATCCAGACCCAGACCACAGCCAGATCTTCATCAGGAGCCTCCATGTAGCCCCATGGACACGTCAGGTCTCAAAGCTAGAAGGGAAGCTTTAATTGCACTTCAAGCTCATTGCACAGTGTCTGATATCATTTGAGGCACGTATGTACAACTGCTGCCTGGTATTATATTTTTGCTGGAGTGGTTTTTAAATCCACAGTGTGATAGCGTATCTCTCACAACTGTTTGTGATGACCATGACCCCGGAAGACCCAAAGTACCAATGCTTTTTAAATTTTTCTTTACCTTAATGAACTTGTTAGCCTGTAAACACCACAAGTGGAAAGTCCTCACAGCCTGCCACAAGTGCTAGTTATAGATGGGCAAATGAAAGTGGTGAATGAAATGGTCCACTTAATCATTTTCTAACACTGTTGCAAATAAAACACGCTTATTGTTTCCATGGCAGATCCTTTCCACTTGTGATGAATTGATGGTGTTGAGTTGCTCTATATTTTCTCCTCTTCTGTTCATCCTCTTCACAGGCCTGATGATGTGATGCTGAAGCGCACCCATGATGAGACTGTCCTCTTGCACTGCTTCCTCTGGCCTCTGGTTACGTTCCTGGTTGGAGTTCTCATCGTGATCCTGACCATCTGTGCCAAGAGCTTGGCTGTCAGGGCAGAGGCAATAAAAAAGAAGAAGCATTTGTAAATGGCAAGTCTGCTGATGGGAAAGGAAAAGCTTCAAGAAGATCTCAAGTTGGGCAACTTAGACACACCTGAAGGTCTTTGGGGCGCCCAGCAGTGCCTCCGTCTGCTGTCTCATCTGGTGGTGGAGTTGCTCTTGCCTCAGGATTATTCTTGGGAGACTGCCCCATGAAATTTCAGCTAATTGCTTCTTCTGCTATGACAGTAAATAAGTATATTCTACCAAAACCCCTCCATCTACACTGCACCAAATATGCTACGTGCTGTTAGTCCTGAACAGCAGCTACCCAGGTCCTAGCGGTGTTGAGACTGTTTATAAAACTCCAGATGTGGCTCATTTCGTCTCCACAAAGTGATCTTTACTATTGTTTAATATGAAAGATTTAAACATTTACTTTATGATAGACTGTATTTCCAAAATAATAAAGCTTGGTTGGTTTGGGGTTTTTTTTAACCTTTTTTTTTGTTTAAAAAAAAAACACAAAACCAACAACAACAGCTTTAAGATGAAAATAACAGTGCTGATTTTTTTTGCTGTGTAGAACTTCATTTTAAAATTGAGACTTCAAGTTCTGTCTAGATTAAATCCTTCATTAGCATCTGTTCATTATGAAGAAATGTAGAAATCTCACAGAAATACTTCTCCAAAAAAGAAACCATTATTAGAAATGGTGATTAAATACTGGATCTAATTTTATTGCCTTGGTGGTATTCAGTCCTAACAGTTTTTCTTGCTCCCTCTCAGTTATCCTCTTCACCAAAATGCTCTCAGGTTGTAAGAAACAGGGATTTAAAGTGATTTTGTGTGAATATGTTTTACCAGCCATTTTCTCAAATAGCCTGCACAATTGCTGAGGGGAGCCTGGGAGCCATGGTGTGATGCAGATTACCAGGCTCCCAGGATGGGCAGAGAAGGACACCAACCCTTTGTAAGGCTCTGCTGTTGAACTGCCTATCCCAGGTCTCACCAGCTCCATGCAGGGTCCCTCCAAGGGGATGCTCCAGAAAATGCAAGGCAGGCTGAGCATGGCATCTTACTGGGTTGCCAACTTCTCGCTGTGTGTGATGGGAGCACCGGCCCTGGTCGACTTGCTCAGTGCAGAGATTTTTGTATTTCTGGCAGTTTCCCCAAACACATCCATTGCATGCTGTAGTCAGGGGCTGGGATGAGAGTAGCTTCACGGCACTCGTCCTTTCCCCCGCAGGGCTGTGCACCCCTGGACCAGCTGCGCACCTTTGCAGGGCTGGCACACAGCGGAGAAGAAAGGCCACGTGCCTCAGTCAGGAAAGTGTGTCTCTCAGCATGTGATCACTAGCAAAGCATTTTAATCTACATTAATGATTCTGCAGTTCTAACCATACTGTTCATGGTACTAATCTCTGATATTCTTAGTATTATGTTTAAATACCCTGTGTTTCATTGTGCTTTTAACACATAGGAGAGGTATTTCCCAAGGACATTTCCTCACACTCGTGTCTCGCTTCCGTGGTCTTGCTCACATCTCTGCGCTTCTCACGCCTCAGCAACCCTCAGAAATACTGCACACGCACATCTGGTTTGGGGGGTTGGTCACTGTATTTTAAAAATATATTTCATTTTTCTACACTCTGCAAATCACAGAAAGCTGCCACTGTGGGGAGGTTTAGTTATCTGGGTAAGGTGGTGGCAAGTTCCCCTCCTCTATTTGCCCTTGGTAATAGTACCTTCTTACAGGTAAGGGGAGTAACTCTGATTTTCTGCATATATACATCCTTTGTTTTCCCAAAGGAGAAGGAAATGCACAGTGACACAGATTCACCATGGATTTTTTAAGCCAGTCGCTTGGGGCTCACAAATCCAGATTAACAAAATCCTCTCCAGCTTTGCTTCAGAAGCTTTTGCGACTGAATTGTGCAGCTGATTCACCGAGCAAAAGGCAAGAAGTGAACTGAGGTGATGAAGCTCGCTTGATCGGCAATCATGTCTTTAAATCTATTAGAAATGCTATTTGCAAAGGCCTCTGGAAGTAAGTAATGGTTACAATAATTTTGCAGATAGGTCAACATCCCAAATTAAACACCTACATTGGCATGCCAAGACAAGAGGTAAGTATCTCCCCGGCTTGGCAGTATGGGAAGCTGAGATGAAAAAAAAACCCCTAAAATTCACTCTTCTGTCCCAGCCTGCACCTTAGTGATCCAGAAATGTCTTTCTAATCCCCATACTTGATTGTGGATGCTGGGGATTTCCTTCTAGCAGATTATTCACTGATTTCCCCCTTGGCTTTCCAGTTTTTGTGGCATACTCTCTGAAGCATATTTACAGCCAGAGCAGCTGCTTTTTCCAGAGCCATCTGCATTTTATTCAGTATTTATTTGCTATTGCTTTGAAGAATTTTGTTTCGTCATGCTGTCTGCTGCTCTGCTTCAGTAAGACCTGCCTTCTCTTTCCTGTAGTGCAATTAAATAATTTTGTTTATACAGAATTTTCCTCTGTCAACTTCTTAGACCCATTTTAAAAGTCAAAGTAATAGCAACATTTTTTGTTGCATTTTTCCTGCTATGTGTGTTTCTGTGTTGCTAGTAAAAGATGAGATATCACAACGCATTAGAAAATTTAGCTACTGAATGAGTAGCTTAATTCAATGCTTGGAGCAGCTGAGGAATGTCATAGGGGTATCCAGGGACATCTTTAAAGATCATTACCCATAATTTCTGGTGTAAACATAGCCCTTTGTCAGGGGTCACACAGTCTGCTGGATTTGAAGAGCTATCATCACCCAGGTTCTTCGGTAAGTGCTGCAAGATGCAAGCTGGGCAGTGCAATAGAGAGGGAATATAGATATCCGTTTCTGGATTTGTGTTTCCAGGTGTGTTTTGAGGGATTTGTCCCAGATCAGAGCAAACATGTCAGCAAGGTGTGAGAGTGCAGAGCTCTCTGCGCACCTGCTGGCTCCGCTCAGCTGGTCACTGCCCACCCCAGCCCTGCTGCTGGGCCTGCCCTGCCCATGGGGTTTCCCAGCTGTTCTTCAGCTCCAGCAGCCCTCTGCTCCCAAGCCAGGGCTGCGATGTCATCTCCAGAGGAACACGAATGTCTACAGAGGGCCATCAGCTCATTTCATGCACTACATGAAAGGATCTGTTGAGCATGTGTTATCCCATCAGAGTTCAGTTGGGAAATCAGGAAACATTGGTTAATGTTAAAAACGCTTTCATAGATAAGGTGTAGGGATTAAGTAACCTTGAGGAAGTGTTTAATGCAGATGCTATGGGTTTAGGCCTTGTTTGAAAAATTAAAACTACTTTAAAAAGCACAGTCAACACCCGTGTGGTTCTGGTACCACGCCGGGACAGTGTGGATTTCCTGCTAACAGAAGGAACACGCTGTGCAAGCATCTTTGCTCAGCAGTGTAAATACAGGAGCTGCCTGCCGAGTCTGTGTTTCTGCAAACTTCAGCCTAAATGGCCAAAAGTATTTTAAAACCTAGAACAGTGTTTAAGAAGAAAAGAAAAAACTCAAGCCATGGCTTATATTTAGGCAATCAGATGAAAGGAAGCACAGCTGAATTCTTAATTATGAAGCCTATTGTGTCATGTGAATATTTTCTTGCAGTTCCTGACAGAAATCCTATAGATGGAGTTACCAAAAAAACCAGCGTATTTCTGTGTGTGATTTCTCCAAGAATCAAAAGCTGTTTTGTTTTGGTTTTTTTTTTCCTTAGCGTGGAGCAGCTGCTGTTCTTCCATTAACTTTCAATCAGAAACCAACCCCTTCCCTTTCTGGCATCTTAAGAGGTTGCTACGCTGATCTGTCAAGCTAACAATCTTTGCTGCAGAAAGCATGAGCGGGAAAACCTCTGAGGGAATATGTGTGCAATTAATCATACTGCCTTGTCAGGTCACAGACCCACTGAATGAATCAACCCCAAAGTTTGATATTTGAGAAGCTGTGCAATTTTCTTTCTGGTTTGATACGCTAGCATGAATGCCTTCATTACTTGCACTGTGTTTAATTCACAGCTCTTTGGTGGTCTAATTGTTTTAAGTCTCATCAGACAAGAAATCGCTTTGCACGCATCGGATACGTGGCTGGGGATGCAATAAGAAGAAAAAGAATAGCCCATTAAATTATATAGCTTCAATTTGGATCTAAAATTTTAATATAAAATATGTTGGCATAGCTGTAAAACTATGTACACACCTACAATACCCAAACAATTTCCAAAGAGCACATACTGCAATCAGCCCGATATAACTCCTCTAGAAATGCAGTAAAAGCTACTTGAATCACCTTTGATATTGCATTAAAAAAACCCCAATCTGCCAGTAATTTAATGAGCTAATGTAATGTCAAACATTACCTTACATAACATAACTTTTTCATAACTTTTCAGCTAGCATAAGGTTTATCTCCATATTTGTTTGCATGCCAATTACCATTCAGTAAAAGCAGTTGGAAAAAATCAGCTATTAAGCTTTTTCATATTACTGCTTGTTCAGCAACTAACAGCTGCTGGAAGTTTCTGGACTTCAACTCTTTGGACCCTATACAGCAGAATCAATTAAAAAACAGATGTGAGTAGCTAACATATAGTTTCAAAAGACCCAAAGAGCCATTTTTTTGGCCTTTTCCATTCCCTCATTCTGGGATTAAGACAAATCCAGACTTCAGATAAGGAGCAATTTCCGATCATACCTATCAGAGCATGTGCCACTGTTGAAGTCTGTGTCTCTTCAATACACGCACATGGCTGCGTTTCAGTTCAATGTATTTCAGTGAAAGAATTCAATTTCAATGCAAGAAGCACAGGCCCCTACACCAAAGGTTTGTGGGGCTGCAACCTGAACTTTGCAGGTCAGCTGCTTTGAGCAGAGCTACAGCCCTTCTCTGCTTGGCAAGAGAGCAGCTCTTCCCACTTTGCCCCCTTGCAGTGATCCAGTTTGGCTTATGATACCAACAGGAGAGGAGGCAGAGTGGGACCACTTCTTCACTGCTATCAGAGGCAGCATCATCTTGGGGATATAATATCTGTCATTTGCTGTGGGCCTGGATATCGAGAACCCTGCCAGGGTGTGGGGCTGTGGTGGGAGAGCATGACCTGAGCTGTCACTGAGAGTGCTCCTACCTAAGGGTTTGGGCACTTCAGCAAGTGAAATATTTTGTGGAATTAAAGGAGCTGAACTATCTTTTCCTGCACTATTACTCCAAAGAATAATTTTTGGGACAATTAAAAATTAACCCTGAAATTGTCAGAAAGTCTCTTTTTAGGCAGGGAGAGGCTAGACTGGAAGAACCAAATCTACAGCAGTCAGTACATCTAAATAGCAGGTAGCCTAGATCTTACCTATTTTTTTTTCTGAAAAAATCATGGAAAATGGGTCTGATACCAAAGGAAATTCTGGAGTTAGCTAGCATCTCTTGCTTTTGATGGATTCATTTTCATTCTTTATCAAAAATATAGAATGTATGCTAAGAACTGACAAGTATCTGGACAAGTGAATCACAGGCAGTAAATTATTCTGGTGTTTTAAAAGCAAATAGTGTCATGTGAACTTTGCTGTTTTTTTTACAGCCAAACTGGAGACTAATAGAGACATATATGGGAAGCAATACACCATAGGGAGCATTTTAAAGAATGCTTTGAGATCTTATTTGGAAAATTAGTTTAGATCAGGCTGGCAATAAGCAAGGAGAGATTGAAAATGGGCTGCAGAACTGTCAACGCAAAACAATAATGAACAGTGAGGTACTGAGCGCAGGTGTGAGGTGAGGTGTCTTGGTAGCTTTATTCATGATATGAAATGGCAAGGTAAAGGGCAAATTAATTGAATTTTTTAAAATATGCCAGATCAGGAGGTTTGCAAGCTCCAGTTTGATGGGCAGGTGATCCCACAGCAAATATGAGGAGCTAAGAATATTCACAGAAGAATAAAATGTCTTTGCTATTCGTGAAAAATACATGGTAATAAAAGCGGACAGCAGGGACAACGCAAATATAATGTTTGGTGGGAGGAAACATCTTGGCAAGCAAAAATGTTGCTATAAAGCCTTCAGATAGATGCTAGACAGCAAGTTGGTGTGATCACTGCTAGCTAACCCTGGCTTTGATGGCATTTAGCTGGTGTTTCAGGCTGAAGCTGTAGCCTTTTCTCCAGTGGCTGTCACTCAGTGACTTCTTGGGGGAATCTAGAGGTATTATGTTGTTTTTTTTAACCTGTTTTGCTCAGAGCAATGTATATTTCCCATTCTTTTTATATTGAAATTGCAGGGAAGTTTAGAGCAGTGTTGTAGGGGGTTTCTGCTGCATGTTAGTGTCAGCACCGGGGGAATGGAGTTGAAGCTGGCAAAGCCTGGCAATGATGGACCTGTCCCAGCAGCTATGCTGCTTTTCTGGACCCAGACACAATGGGACCATTGCCACAAGGCTCTATGGGCTTCAGGACCATCACACTGATTTTTCTTTCCATAGAGCAACACATTTCTATTGGATATCTGTGCATGGGTACAGAACCCCTGCCTAAACTCTTCCTCAGGGGAAGGAGTTTGTGTGACTGGATGCAGCAAGCAGGACATAGCTGGGGTTGAACATCTGAAAATTCACTCACATCAATGTCAACAGGCTTTGGGTTAGGTTGTTTTTTCCTCCAGAGATATTTTGGGCATAAAACACACCGTCACACACACGAGCTACTTGACAGTAACTCGTCTTTCTCACTTACAGGACATGCACTTGTGCCCAAGGAGTTCTCACTGTGCAAAGTGAGCAAAATTAAAGAAGATTTAGGCAAAACTCCATACCTCTAATCAGTCATTAAGGACCTACTGTTTAAATTATGTCTCAACCTATCTTGGAACTGTGAGAATGCTTTATTTTTTTCTATAATACCTATATAGAATCATAGCCCATTTCGTAGCAATAGGGCAGCTAATATATGGCTGCATCTGCCAGCCTCGTTGCAGTGTTAACTGTGCTTCCAAGTAAGATGGATTAGGAGCTGTTCCTTCCTTCCTTCCTTCCTTAGACTGACGCACATATTCTTTTATTTCACTCTGTTGCCTCCTTCTTAAGCACCCTTTCTCCAGGCACACAAGTACATAGGTATTGTGTGGTAAAGGTTTACCAAACTCATCATTATTCTGTATTCACGTACACTGAGCTGTCTCTCTCAATAATTAGCTTTATAATGATCAAAGATGTTTTGTACCAACTTCTCTTCCCTTCCTTCTTGTTTTACTGCTCCTCTATCACTCCTGTATAACACTTACATTGCATCTTCAAGGTTACTTTTATTGAGAGCCAAAACAAAAAGGCAAAATAAAAGTGAAAAGATAGATTGATTAGTTTTATATTTATTCTGCAAAGACATATTAAAATTAACTTTTTGTTATGTTTGACGTACATTCTGTGCTTTGCTAAATAACCTTGAAGACTATGCTGCCAAGTGAAACATTGCTATTGCCAATACTCATTATGTAGCTCAAAAGCATTCTGATAATTTGGTCCTCTCCATTTAAACACTACCTATTATCCCCTATGAAATCTGAGAAAAAAAAGAAGTGCTGCAGTGTTTCACACAATGAAGGGTTTGCTTCCCCTTTCAAGAGAGTAAATTTCTGGCAAAGGTACTGTATTGAAAACTGGTCTGTCCTTGGGTGTGGAAGAAAAGGGCCAGCAGCACAGTTATTTTTCATAGCGTCTTTCAAACAGGGATTTTAATTGGACCGTAGGTTTCCTCACATCTCCAGGAAGTGAGAATTTCTTTTACAGGCAGCTGAACTGCTGCCTGCAGAGGTTGAGTGTTATGCGCAAGGCTGGACAGTGAAACAGATGGAAGCGAAATGCAGAGATCCTGATTCCTCAGTCCTAACCCAGCTACTAGCCCAGCTTGTTGTCCTTTGCTGAAAACGTCCACAGGAAGATGCAGGGTTCATGGTGGGATTCAGTATTTCTGCACTTCAGCTGCCCCATCAAATGCTAATAATGCTCTGGAGGAGCTGGCTCTGCTAGCTGGGATGTGCGATTCCAAGTGACGGTTCTTGCTTCTGCTTCCACTGCAAGCACTGGATGCTGGTTTGGTGATGAAGTGGTGGTTTGCCATGCTAGCCAGGAATGGTATTCATCAAAAGGGAGACAGCTTTTCCTCCCCTCCCTCCCTTCCTCCCTCCCCAGTCACTTTATCCCTTAATGTTCCTCTGAACAATGCCCTTGCAGTTTGAACTAATTTTCTTTGAACTGCAGGCACTGCATAACTCATACTTTTGCCTGATATTCCTTCCCTAAACATCTGCCATTATTTATCCAAATGGTTTAAATTCTGTATGTTCAATTTATTAGTCTCTCTGAGAATTACCTCCAGCTTTGTATAGAAACATAGTTAGTGGTGGAAACAGCTGCCAGCCATAGGGGTCTCCTAGTTCCTCTCATGATGGTTTTCATTACAACAAGGTGATCTCCAACACCATTCCAAGGGTGGGATTTGATGACCGTGCCATTTTCCTGGAAAGAGGCAGCAACCCCATCCAACACAGGCTAGCACAATCTCTTTCACTATCTAAGTTTTGAGTGAAGACATTTTTAATACTTACCCGGAGGCAGATGCCATTGGCAAACCCCTTTCCTTGGCTACGTCGGCAAAGAGCTCCCCTTCTCCTTTCCTGCCAGGTGTGCGGTAGCTGAGAGGCAGCGGTGGGCTCCCACCACATGGTGCTTCTCCACTAAGTCTGAGAACATAACATTCATGCTACCACCAGCTGTGGTACCTGCTCCTCGCTCAGCTCTGCTGTATCAAGTTCATGTCATGGTCTTAAATATGAGGAGGACAGTGGGAGAAAGGGCCTAGAGCCTCACATAGACCAATTAATGATCTGCTCTGTTTTGTGTCATTCTCCCTTACCTTTCAGTCTAGTGCTAGGTCAAACTGCTTGCTTCAAGATCCCACTTTGCTCAAATCCTTTTTCCTACCACTGACGTTTGTCATGAACCATGGTTAGGCCACACCAACTTGTGTGGCAAATTAGACCAGCCACAGCGTTCAGGAAAAAGTTTGATTTTAATACTTACTTGTGAGTATCAAGTTGGAGGCTAGAGGACCATTCATTTCTTCTGGTTAAAGGCCATTGCATAAGCAGCCTTTGAAGTTCAGTTACTTCAAGGCCCATATACCACCCAAATCTGCCTGTGTCTCTTCTTTAAGGTTTAAAATGCACCACTGTTTTCTATAGCATCTTGCATGCTATCTGTTTTCCAAATCACTTTCCTCAGCTGCATGATTTAATTGCTGTGATAACAACTAGAGGGAGGAGGTTATGGAGATGTAGGTAAGGGAAATTTGTTTGTGAAGTCTCTCTACTCAATTTTCCCTTTCAGTGTGTGGGTTCTAGAAGACATAAAATGGTATTTCAGGAGCAAACAGGTCCTGGTCCCACTAACAAGACCCTCAGCTTCCCCATCTCCCTGGAAGAGGTCCATGCAGGTAACAAAGTCCCACCATGCTGGCCTTCTATGAACTTGGCCTAACACAGGGCATGAACCAACATCCATCCTCCTTCTGCTGTTCAGAGCTTTACTTTCCCTTTCTCTGGTCCCCTCTTCTTCAAGACTGGTTCCCAGGCATCGGTCGTACTTGCACCTATGGCAAAATTGGTGTTATAACCCACTTCTTTTCAAACCCATCATTCGTGTTCCTCACATAGATTGGAGGGCAGCTGGGGACCCAATTGTGTTGGAGTCTCATTTTCTGGGGGCAGCTTAGTGAGACTTGTGAGGGGCAGGTCAGACTTCGCCAGAGCAGCTGGGCTAAGGGAGCAGGGAAAGGTCCAAGAAGCAAAAAGAACGATGTCTGACAACCCGTGGCCTGCTAGGTCATGGTTGCATAGAAACCTCAGACTGGAACAGTCTAGGGAGATTAAAAATAGTGATTTGTTTTTGTTGATGGCAAGGTAACTTTAACACAGATCACTTCCCCAGTCTGTTGTGCTGAGTGGCAATAAGCAGCGGGATGTGGGAATGAGTGGGCAGCACAGAGGCCAGAAAGGCAGGTGAGAGCTGCTTCCTCAGGGACAGCAGCAGCTCACACAGGTGACTCAAGTGTTGGTTTTCCTGGCAAGGCTCGGGGAGAGAGGAGGAGTGGGTCCAGCATTGGTGTGAGGACCTCCTGGGCAAGATGCGTGTGCTCCCACTTGTACTGCATGATCTCAACAGCTCGTTCCCCTCTGCTGAGAGCAAGATGGGGGTCTGGCCCCTGTGATTGCACTGTATGGTCTTTCACAGGCTTATCTTTCATCTAGTCTCTGACAGGGTGTCAGATAGAGAAGGGAAATTATATAAAAGACCTCACCACAAAGTTGGTGGAGGTCTTTTGTGGCTTTATCCTTCTTCCTAGCTGCCTTCCCATGCTAGCATGGATGTATATGCATTTTTCCCTACTGAAATTGATGTGTCTTCCCTAGACAAGAGCAGCAGAAGTTCACTCACCATATTTTCTGTTTTTTCTCCTTTTCCTCTAGTGAACTCAGTACAACAAGAGGTTTAGGTCTAATCCCACCAAAGCGAACAGAAATCCATGCTGAAGCACATTGCCAAGTCAAGGATCTGGAATTTTCCTACCTGCCCTGATTCATCAACTACAACATACTTGACACCAGCTCTTCCTTGTGCTTTTTGCATCCTCCATTTTTGCCATTGAAATTTTGGGCATCTTAAAGGCAAGATTTCAGTGACCCTGGGAGGTGTTGGAGGGGCTGAGGGAGTCACTTGTTCACCAGAATGTTTACAGAAAATTTGTCACAGCCTGATCAGCTTGATGTGTAAGAAGTGGGCTTCTCAGATATTTTTAGTGCTCTACAACCTTCCTGGCACAGATCTGTAGGGCATTAATTAATTCTAGCTGTCTGCCAGTTTGTTATCTCAAAGTTGGATTCTCAAAAATAATGTGGCTTCAGGTGTCTTTCAAATGCAGAGATAAGATAACAGGATGCTGGCATTTATCATATGAGGTATCTGGAGCATATCTTTTCTGATCCATTTGATACTTTGGACATTATATACCTCCTTCTGCCTTTGCAAGCATCCATCTTTCTTCTAGCGGTTTTATTACTGCTACTTTAGTAATTGACAAGCAGGAGAAATGCCCCCAATTAACACATGGACCTTTCTGTAGCTGTCCTTTATTTACATAACATTTTCTTCCCTGGCCAAGCTGCGTGGAGCATTCTGACCACCTTCCCTTTGCTTTCTGCATGCAATTATTTTTACTCTGTGTTTTCACAGTGTAGCTCAGCTCATAACAAATGTATTTGGGTAGCTTTACTACATGCCATCTGGTCTGTGTTTGATTTTCCAGGAAGTTTGGGCTTTCTTATCTGTAATGCCACTTGTCCCTTTTATTTTCAAGCTTCTTCACTCTGTGTGGGATGGAAAACAGAACTGAAGGGCCTTCTTCGTGTGCTGGCTGCACTGCAGCCTCAAACTTGGTCTGGGCTAAATCAGATGCTTTTGTCCAATTTGTCCAATAGCAGTGGGAGAGGTCTCATGACTATAGCGGGAACAGAGCATTTAAAAAACTTCTAATATTGAAGTTGCAAAGTGAAAATTATTTTCATAACTTTACATCATGTGGCAATGCGAACAAATGGATCTGAAATACATCCCCACTGCTATTGACTTACACATGTGTGTCTATGCTAAGGACAGGGAGAATTTCTAAAGGAGCGCATATTCCCTGCTGATTCCTTCATGCTTGCAGATTGATGCAGGGGTCTAGTGCTCGTGTCCTGTGGAGCCACCCAACACCCTTGTTTTCTTCTCTCAAGAGTCCTCTGGCATTCTTTTCCCCCAGCACTTTGCAGCTTTGATGATGAGCAGAAACACATCAGCTGCAAGTCTTGTGCCCGCCAGTTGCAGTCCTGGGGATAAAGCTGAACTAGTGCAAGAACTGGGCTTGGGTTTTAGTTTAGCAGCAGACCTGCAAGTGTGACTCTAAAGGGCATTGCTTAAATTCAGAGCTTTATTCACAAAATGCTCCTACAGAGTTGCAAGGGTCTGAAGCGCCCAAAGAGGACCCAGAACAACTTCCATTGAGCAGGATGAAGACATGCAACTTCTAGTCCATCCCCAAATGTGACCAGGATACAGGGATAGTAACTAGTTCATTTAAGCCCATGGATGTCTACATTAGGCACTGTAGAAGTCTACTAAAACGACTGTTTTGTCAGTCTAACCACTTTCTATGTCTTTGATGAGAGACATATGTCTGGGCTATGGTTCTTCCAAGACCCTTTGGCTGCTTGGGGATAAGCAGTCGTAAGAGCAGTCTAAGACAATTATCCCAGATAGATAGACATCTCTCTGCCGGAAATTCTTCTGTGTGATCAGATGAAAGCACTCCAGGTGTTCACGCTGTCTCCACGGTCAATGAGCTTCTCCAGAAGGTACTTCAGACCTTCTGATACTTCAGACCAGAGATGCCAGAGGCGATTGCCACGACAGGTTTGAGGAGATGGAGGGAGCCAGGATTAGGTAGTGCCTTGGTCAGTGCCTCTTGAGTGCAACCTGCACATGGCTTGTGTAACTCAATACCATCTAGGTGCCTGGCTCCTGTATCTAAGGGGCAAAGCAATTGCTGAGCTGATGGAAGTGCTACAGCTCCACTAGAAATGGAGACAAGGACTTAAGGAATGTATATTGTTCTCCACAAGAAGGAAGGACCAGATCAAAGCCAAATTTATGCTCCCGATAATCCACCACATGTTTTTTATAGAGGTGTTATATTAGCCTGATCATCAGCTTTCTTCTGTCCAGGTTTCAGACCTATGCAGGAAGGTGCACTTGAGCATTGCTCAACAATACATGTCTAGTTTTAAGGCCTGGTAAAAATCAGCCCAGCTGAGACAGATACCTAGAAAAAGCATCCATGGGAGCTGTTCTGTGCAACACAGCTACTGGGACACGGATCCCCAGGAGAAGCTCACTTGGCTAACCCCTTTAACCCTGTGCCCTGTTCTTTTAGTGAGAACAGTGACTGCCCTTGAGCTATGGGTGAAGATCCGTGGGGGCAGAAGTACCTGGTTTGAGGTCCCTTCTTGTTATGCGAGGACTCAAATTGGCAGTCTCAGGTAGCACCTAACAACCAGGTTGTGTGGCCTCACTGCTGCAAGGAGAGCAGGAGAACTCTGCCTTTACCCTTGGTAAAAGGTAGCTGCTCCGGCTGCTCTCCACTATTGATTTGGCACATAAGCAGGCCTGGGTGGTGAAACACCAAAGACAAGCAAGGACACAACGTGTAATTTGGCAGGGATTTTGGCATGAGTGCAGGGAAGGTCGTGTACAAAAGCGTCTGGCCTGGCTGCTACAGCACTTGCCAGCGATGTTCAGTGCCCAGCATTTGGCTGCTGCACAAGGCCATGGCTCTCACCCTCTTGGCCTGGTTCGTGCCAGTGCTCTTGCGCTCTTAGCCCTTGGGACTGGGCATGGAGGCACCCGGTGGAGCAGTGAGTTCAGCCTGGCAGGAGGGGAGGCAGCGGCCACACAGCACTGCTGGCTGGCAGAGCCAGTGGGTCCCTGCCATGTGCCTCTGCAACCACCTCCATGTGCCATGATCCTATAGCTCAATGACAAAAGGCCTCAGGATGGAGGGAGAAACTGTGGCAGAGCTGAGCCCAAGCTGGACTTCCTTGTAGTTTCCTCACTCCCTTTCCCTGAAAGCTGTGTGCACCCATCTGGAGCACCTCCAGGGGCTAGAACGTGCTCCTGCCACCCTTTCCAGCTGGGAATTTGGGTCAGGAGGGGTGGGGAGGCTACCTGCAGCTGGACTCAGTGTGGACCCTCCCCATGCTGATGGTGGGGACCCCATCTGGTCAGTGACAGCCCGCAAGGGGATTTCAGCCTCTTTCAGGGGCCCCAGGACCTCCGCAACAGCAAAGCTGTAGGTGGTAAGGTAATGCTTTGCCTGCAGACTTAAAGACTTTGAAGTCTGCAAAAAACTTTGCCCTCTTGGACCTTGATGCCTCCATGCCTGCTTGGTGCTGCTGGCTATTCCGAGCCTTTGGAAGCAAGGACCACCCACATCCCAAGCAAATCTACTTGTTGTGGAGGGATTTCACATGATGCAAATGACAGTTGGCATCTAACCCGGGTATAAAGATGTTAGATACCTGCAGGAGCCAGACCCCCAAAAAGTATGGGGTACACACACCTGGTCATGTAGATACAAGCAGTGATGAAGGCTCCAGGGCTGCTTGTGTCTGAAGACCCTCACCTGGCAACCCTGCTGGGTCCTGCTCTGTGCTGCGTGCTCCTGGACATGCACACCCAGCATGGCTGCATGCCCAGCAAGCAGGGACAGCACCCACAGCCACTGATGAAACCCAGCAGATCAATTCAAAGTGGTGGCCATCAGTGGCTCAGTGATCAATACAGCCTAGTCGTGGTGGTGGTGACCATGGCATCACTGCCACCTGCCTCCTGGCAATTGGGTGGCCATGCATGGCCTGTTGGCAGCTGCTGCAAGGCATGTCCTGTGGCCCCATGCATCTCTGACCCCGAGAACTTGAAAAGTGGATCTGGCTTTTGCAACTCCTCCAAAATGCAATATTTTCCACAAATTAATTGGAATGCTGTTTTTATCTTGTCTTTCTTTTTTTAAATTCTGTTGCTGCTGGGGTTTTTTTTGACAGGTCCAGGGTTGGTATTGTACCTGAGCGATGTGCAAGAGCTTGGTTAGTAACACTTAGAGTTTTCACTTGTGATATTTGCTGACATGCCAGTATCGCCACATCGCGTCTGACACCGGTAGCTATTTCTAGGGCTTGGGAAACCAGCTGATAGCGAAGACGGGGACTGGCAGAAAATTATTATCTAGCACTGGTATAGGAAATGACTTATGAGACAAAACAGCCACCTCACAGGCAAAAATCAAGTCCAAAGTTAAAAATTTGACTCTGGCAACATTTTAGCAGGAACCAACCGCTGTGTTCTTGCCAAACTAGAAGAGACTGTGTACCAGTTTCCTTGCTGTACCTTGTAAAATCATTTGTATTTCCTTCGGTCTGCAATGCTGGCCGTGCTTCTCCTGTGTGGAGATATTAACCATACATTATTTCGTCTTTATTGCTGCTCTTTTGTGTCTACATTGGCTTCGGGACAAAGTACGGCTCAGAAGTAAGGTTTTATATCACAAAGAGAAAATCTGACAACCCCCTCAGCTTCCAGTACACATCCCCTCAGCAAACAGCTCACAGTACAAAGTAGAAGCTAGTAAATCATTCTTCCTTTTAAATAAACAGAATGAACTTGTCCTAAACTCTTCTGATGACAAATAAGGAATAACTGAGACACGTTGGCAATTGCGTTGGCAATAAGTACGCTACTGCCGAGCACCCTGAACCCACAAGAATGTTTTTAAGCATTGTGGAGAGCAAGAGGTGAAGAAATATACTTGTTAAAAAGCATGGTTCAGATCCTTGGGTGGTAGGCTGTGATGGAGCTCCAGTGCGGTGTTAATTGGTACAACTGCCTTGCAAAACGTCTCTAAAATAACAGGCACTCCGGTTTAAGACGCACTGTCGTTTCAAATTCCCATTGCATAACCCAGCCAGTATTTGGTTTATTAAAGGAGAAGGGCAGAGAAGTGGGGAGGTGAAGGGAACAACGGTATCTTTCCGCATGGGCACTAATCCGGCCAGCAGGCAACAGCAGAGCCCCCTTCCCCCAGCGGACTGAGGCTTCTGATGAATTTAATGTTCTCTGAAGACTGTCTCACTTGAAATCAAACTCACTTATGACCTTTTCTCTGAGCACCAGGACAACAGAATCTATAATGCAAAGGCAGTCAAACAGAAGATGAGGACGTGATTTCTTTTAAATGAGTGTTTTATTCAGAAAGTAATTATAAAAATGTGTAAAATACACTCAAATATATTTGATTTGTTGACTGTAGCTAAAAATACAAAAATATACTTAACAAATGCATAAATTAAATTGACAAAAGTAGCACAATTCTGTGTTCACCCAGTGTTTGTTATGAACACAAATATAAGTAATTATATAGCATATGAGAATAGAGTATGTGCTGAAGATGTTTTTCAGACACTTGACTCCAGGCACTGGCAAAGAATTTATGGCTAGCCAACATTTCAAAATTGTGAGTTTTTTCACTAGAAGATACTGCCCTGCTGCAGAGCAATATATATCTAGCTACTTGACATTACTTACAGTATTACTTTAGCTTTCAAATAAACCAAGAAACAACCAAAGCCTCATGCATATCAACCTACCAGCATCATTGACACTGCACATGCCCAAACTCCACAGCATTTGCTCAGTTTAGCTAGTCCCTGGTCTCCAGTATTCCTGCCAGTCTTAAAAACTAAATCCCAGTCTGAACCAGCTGTTGATCTGTGAGGTCACTGATAACAGACCAGTTTGTTTTGGTCATAGTGGTGCTAGCAACAGGTCAGGAGTTTGACTTCATCAGCCCAAGTAAGGGCACAGGGGTCCACAGCGAGCTGCCACGGCACTGGGGTGCGCACACATCTTCTATTCAAAGTTGCAGCCTCCTGGAACTATAGGTCCCAGTGCTCACAGCTCCAGAGCCCAAATGTCTGTGACAGGGACAGCAGAGCAGTGGTGGACATTCTGTACGGCATTTTATTCACACAAACTGCATGTCTGATGTACTGAAAGAGATCTGAATAAATGTAAGCATGTGCCATGCCACCACTCCTTGGTAGCAAAGCTGCGGCTGCGGAAGGCTGTAGCTCTGAATGCCAGAAGCGTTTCTCCGACCTGTGGCCCTGGGAGGAGATGCTAACGTAGTGATTAGATGGTTATTGTTCTCACCCCTCTAGCTCATATATTAACTCCCGGGCTGAGGAGCACAGCTAAGTGCTCAAGTACTCCTGTCTGTCTAGCATTTAACTTTTTGCTTTCAAAGTCAAAGCGCAAATAACCGTATACAATACATAATAAAAACTTAAAGCTCACACATTTTCTTTTCTCTGTTCTACAACTGAAAGGCAATTCATAGTATATCATGGCATAAAATAATATTTCTGGCAATTTCAGGCACGTATATAAGCTGTATAAATAACTATAGCAGCAGAGAAAAATGTATAAAGTTGCACTTTTATGACATCTTCACAGTATGCCTATTTCTCTCACCCACTTTTGTGTTCCATTAGTAACAAAAAATATCATTTCTCCAGCTATGCAAAATATTTTTTTTTTTCTCTACAATCGGTAGTGGATCTTGTAATTGTATTGCACAGATTTAAAAAAAACACATTTATTACATTTTTTTCATTATTAAATAACTTTCAATACAAAAATTTGAATTAACCTAAAAGCCCAACCCTGCAAGTGCTTCAGAAGTGGAATGATATTCTTCAGGCAAGCATTCCAGTTGACTTCCATGAAAGTACTCAGGAGGCTTTGTGGACAATGCAGAGATTCGCAGGACTGGGCTCCAAGTGTGCAAATCTTAGCTTATGGATCAGCGACAATACTAGCCTTGCTTTATAACATTATTACTGGGAAACGTCAAGAAGGGAATTGCGAACATCATTCGTGGACATTCAAAAGAGATCCTCCATTCTGGGGAGGATGTCTTTTCCTCCAGAGCTGTCTTTGTTCAGTACACAGGCTCCTTCAAGTCCATTCTTGTTACAGTAACAGTTTCCCATCAGTCCTGTTATTCAGCTTAGAGGCACAGCAAATACAATTAATCATACTATAAGTAGGTGTCTTACATTAACAAAATGCTACATAGATACTTTTCACTTATTCTCCGTGGATTTACACTGGTTTCACGTGAGCAGAATTGCCTAGAAAGCAGAACCAGAGCAATGATGTGTGTGTACAGCCTCGCGCATGACCTACGGAGGCAGAGATGCAAAGCTGCTCAAGAGCATTGTGCCAGAGTGCTTAAGGTCATCTGTCATGTTATTAAGTGATGAGGAGGAAGATGCTTATGAACTGTGCCCATTACTAGCTGAGAGAAAAGATGAAAATAGCTGCCTGCTACAACACCATCATTTTGGGGGCACGTTTGTGAACTCCGTAGGTACAGAAGAGGGAGCTGAGAAACAGTGTTAAAAACCAGAGCAGCAGGATGTGTGTCTTTCTGAAAATGATGGACAACATGCATACGTCGTATACAATCAGACTTCTGCCCTCAGATCATATATTATTGAGTGAGTTCCATTTCCCTCAGCATAAAGAATGACACAGCGATACATGGTGTGAGATAATTTA
The DNA here is from genome assembly GCA_013400335.1 of Eurystomus gularis. Classification (NCBI taxonomy): domain Eukaryota; kingdom Metazoa; phylum Chordata; class Aves; order Coraciiformes; family Coraciidae; genus Eurystomus; species Eurystomus gularis. The sequence continues at coordinate 180,089 of VZZY01010790.1, read as the reverse complement.
TAGGGTGCATTTGGTACGTCTTCACAGTGTAATTATACTGCTGGTAACTAACGTGGTGATCTTGGTTCCTCAGCTACCACTGCAGAAAGGACTAAATGCAGCGCACGTAATACAACAGCAATTTTCATGATGCCCTACGTTCAGCTGTTATTAGCAGGGTCAACGATTGATCTGAAGCTGCCATCCTTGCTTGTCCTTGCTAGCTAAACTACAGTCTATCTAGCAACAGAAACAGAGAAAAAAGGGGCCTGCAGAAAATTTGCACATTTCTTTGTGGTTTTGCTTATATTTCCCTCTGTGAAAATGGCTTCCACTATAATGCTAGTTCCCTTCTTCTTCAGGTCCCTCTAAGGGTGGTGAATCTTGAGGTTTGTGTGGGGCCAAAGAGGATCTACAAGAAGAATGAGCAGTATTTTCATACAGATACCTAAAAGGTTTGCCAAGCTTACATGCTCTGAGCAGCTGTGAAAGCTGAAATGAAGGGTGGTTTCTGAGGCACTAAAGAATATTTGGTCAAGAAAGGATGAGATTCCAGATGGAGTAGGAAGGAAGAGTGACTATGAGGTTGTTTCCCTCTCTCTAGGAAAACCAGAGTGACATGGATATGCATAGTCCTGCTGGTTCTGCTTCGGAACAATTTAAGAAAACTATGTCAGAACTGCGTAGCAGATTTCTTCAGCCATCATCAGGCAGGTGTTCCTATCACAAGGAGAGCATGGCCTCAATAAGTCATGGTGAAATCACAGAGTCTTGGCCCAAGGCCACAGCAGATCCCCAGTTAGGCACCTGGGGGCATTGGCTGGTTCTCAGAAGGCCTTCAGAAGTACTTACTTCTCTCCAAAATAAAAGTGGAATTGAGGCGATTGTTTTCAGCAGCAGGCTAAGTTTTCTCTAGGTAAAGTATGGGTAGATACATAAAAGAAGAACTACCAATCAGGCTCTTCCTTCTTTTTGTGACGAAAAACTGTGGGCTGCCTCTGCTCTACTTGTTTGAAGAGCATTTTATAAAGACAAAGACTAGCTGAACAGAGTGTCCAGTCCCTTGAAAGAGAAGCCTCTTTGCAGAGGAGAGAGGATATGCCTAATCTGTCGGGCTGGGCAGGATACCAGGTGAGTGCTCTTCAATTGTGCTTCTTGCTAATCACTAAATGCTTTGAGTCATCCGATGATTAGCAGAGCCTGGCCAGCCTCCATCCCCTAGTTTACTGATGAGCCGCCTTCTAGTCCAGCTCTGCTTGTGGCGGTGACATCAGGCAACATCTCAGTGGAGGAGTCTGTGTGTGCAGACATGCTGGGGCCATGCTTTCCCTTTGTAAAAGCAAGTGGTGTTCGAAGGAGATCAACACTTGGGCCAAGGCAGCTATGCTGCAAGCAGCTTAAGGCTGAAGCCAGTTATGTAAACTGTGGGATAGACACCTTTGTATGCCTTTATTTCAACACATTTATAAGTTTTCTACTTTTTTAGCTGTTATAGTACAGCATTGTTTTTAATGAGCAATGGAAGCTGCCAGACTTCACATCCTTGCAGCTCTGTTAACACGAATGTCTGAGGCGTCTCCTTAAACACTTTTCTTATAATTATACTCATATGAAAATGCACAGACACAGGCTGTGGTCTGATTCTGCTCTCTCAAACCAGTGTAAAGAAATCCAAGTGTGACCTGTCTCCCCTCAAAGTATGTGGAGGGGGAAAGGTCTGCTAGACTTCACGGCAGTGTGTGTTGTTTGATATTTTTCTACTATGTCACATTAGGACTGAGACAGTTGCTTCTAATGAGGTGGACCCTGATTTGCTCAGCTGTTAATGAGTTCTGTAGAAGGTATGCCATCGCGTTCTGGGTTATACCATTTTCATCAGATTCAAAGCAGTAAGTTTAAAATGTAGAGTAGCATTGTAATTCCTATACAGGACTACTGTTCCCTTACTTAGTAGTAGCTTATTTCATCTCACAAACACTGAACTAGTTTAAAAAAAATGAGGTTCTCCTTATAGGATTTTTCCCGTGTGTTACATGCCAATACTGCCCTAAAGGCAGCAGTCCCGTTAGCCATACAATTTAAAATAGTTTATGTAGAACAGTTCGTAAAAACTGTGGTAAGAAAAAAATAGTATTATTTGAAGCTGAATATTAACATAAACAATATAGAAAAAATACATATTTACATAATGCCAAAATACAATTATATACATTAATATCTATTACACTTAAATTATATATCTTTTTAAAAATCACCAGACCAATAAATTATACACAGTCTCAACAGAAAGGTCTGGCACCTTTCTAGTGCATGAAATACATACATAAAAAACCCCAAACAAAACCCCTAGTTAACAAATGTGGTCACAAAAGCAGATGTCTGTAACATTCCTAGTGCCTTGAATAAACAGCATCTGAAATCAAGGAAAACTATGATTAGAAAAAATAAAACAACCCAGGTGGCTTCACATTCAACTCTGCCAGCCAACTACAATGCTCTGAAAGGTGGTTGTGTGGCAGCAGCACTGGCTGGTGACTGATGTAACAGCTAAAGAGAAGATCCCAACCCTACTTTTGCTAGCACTGACAACTTGTGCAACACTGGCTACTTCAGTGCTGGGCCTTTTCCGAGCCCGCTCTAACTGTTGATGACAGCTCTGATTTCTATGGGATAGATCAAGAAAATTACTTTGATTTCTCATCATGTAATCTCAATTCCTAATGTCCGTATTTGAGAAGCTGCTGAGATTCTGTTGTCTGATTCTGGAAACTTCTACAGCCTTTAGGAATTAGCTCTACTGCAACACACAGGCCACCTCTGCTTACAGCTTCTCCAGAGTGGTCCTCATGAGAACAGAAGGTGAAGGGCAGTGCTAGTGCCAGGTTTGCTACTCTGGCAATTCTTATTACCAAAGGATTGGATACTGGCTAGAAAAAGGCCTATAAGGATGGAGAGCTGGGGGAGAAAGAAAGAATACAGCCATGGATAGCTACATTACCCAGTCAAGGCAGATGGGAAATCTCCTAAGGGCACATATATGGTCAATGCAAATGAGGGTGATTCAGGACAGAAATCAAACTTTATGAATGACAGAAGAACCCAGTGAGTCCCAGCCAGTGGCCTCAGCGTGCTTAAAAGTTGATGGTGCAAACACTGGCGAGATAAAGGAGGAAGCCAGTACCATAAGAGGCAAGGGGTTCAGTTCCCCCAACAGCATAGGAATCATGAAGTGTGAGACAGGGAGAACACGAAGGTAAGGTAGGAGTAGGGAGAGATGTTACAATGACTACCAGTGGAGGAAATAAAGATACGAGAGTGACAAGAGTGGAAGAGTGAAGAAATGAAGGTCCAGAACAGAACAAATACTGATGGCAAGGGATTGCACAATTTTCCCTCTCAATTACACGGTCAATGAGCTATTACATTTGAAACATTTTACCATTTGATAAACTTGCACTTACCTCTGTGATACTCTGGATTCACATTTTCATATATTGGAAACAAGGGATTTTCTTGTTCACTGCGAAGTTTTCTAGCTCTTAACACATCTCTCACACATTGATGTAGATACACATACTGACACTGCAAAATAAGTTCTTTTAAGTGACTCTGGGAAACTTTGTAATTAAATTTTCGGTATTGTGAAAAATCATCGCAGGCTAACTCCTTCACAAAAAATCAAGGGTGGTGTTAAAAATGAAAATACACTTCTAGAATTAATCTCCTTTTCATGTTAGTAATATAGTAAACTTTTGTGATCACCTGTTTTTAGAAATGCTACCAGTAAAACAGAAATGAACATAGTATGTTTTCACAGATCATGCCACGAGTGAAGGCTCTTTCAACTGTAAGGCATAATTTAACACGATGCTGTGCTGGATAGTTACTACTTCTGAATGCTTTGGTATAAAGTACAACGGAATTAATATGTACAGGGAAGCACATAGAAGAGAAACAATTTCCTGATGTTTTATTCTGGAAAGAAATATTTTCCACATTTTATCATAATACATAAATATTTCATAGAACTTTGATGAACTCAAATTTTATGGCAAAAAGTATTTTTTTGATCCAATGGAAGTTAAAAGATCGCTTCGGATTATGTGGCGAATGACAGACTGTCTTTCCTGAAGGCTGCCTTTGACAGAAGGAAGCTAAGATGACAGTCACGAGCAAAGTAGGGAGAGTCAGCATGTTATTGACTATTTATTAAACTACCTTGATCAAATAGATACCCAGGTTTTGCTACTCTTTGTGGTTTATGACATGGGTCATTAGCGTTTTTTTATTAGTGTAGCATGGTACCCCAAAAAGGCAAAGCATCTTCATATATCAAGGTGTATCTTTTCAATATTACTTTATCTCAAAGATATATTCTCGAATAAGAATATGCATTTCCCCCCCCCCTTTTTCTTATGTTTCATAATAAATTCAGCTATAGCTCTGTGCATTTTTCTCAGCACTCAGGCTTTGGGCAAGTGAGGATGCTTGCTGTTATGTACATACGGCTGCACCTCACCCACTAATTTGGTGGAAAGTTGGCCAAGGCATGGAGACCTCTTTTGGCAAAGACCATTTGGGACTGAAATGGTGGACAGCTTCTCAGCCAGTGTTACAGCTGCTATGCCAAGCCCACTGCCTTTTGAGCTGAGGGACAGAGTTTTCTCTCACGCCCCTGCATGTCTCCAGCTGCAGACTGTTGCCTTAAACAGCCTTCAGCCAAGTCTGAGGAAGGGGCAGTGGTTTTTTGCTGCTGTTTTACTGTGACTGCATAATGTCAAGCAGGATGGTGTTGTGACCTTTGGCTGGACCATCTCATTGAAAACAGTCCTATCTGCTGGCCTGTGCTTCCCACTGTGATTTGGCTTCCACTACATCAACAGATGTGGTTTATCTCAACCCCCAAACAGACCGTGGAAGCCAAAACATGAATGGTAACACCAGGAACTGGGGTCTTCACACACATCAAATGGAGTTTACGGAGCAGATATTTTCTTCCCCTTCCCCTCACATCTTTTACTTTTTCTTTAAAAATGTGTAAGAAATAATTCATAATCCACTGCTCATTGCAAACTGAGTCATCATAAAACTCCAGGATAAATTTACTTCATTTTCTTGGAGGAAGATGAGAGATTGTATTGCTTGTGCTCCAAGCTACCTTGATGAAAAGGAGTTCCAAATCAGAAGCCATCTACAGATGCATTTGACAGTTCAGATGAATAAGACTTGCTGAGAATACAGCAGCTCAGTGGCTGTGCACTGGCACAGCTATGTGATCAGTCTACAAGAATGAGGGGTGAGGAAGTGTGAGCTGCAAAAGCTTTCTGTCAGCCTGTCTCTGGGATGCTGATTGTGAATTCTTCCAGAAGCAGACTGGTTCTGGGCAGAAGTTCATGTAGTACTGGTAGCGAGAAGGTAGGGTACTCCTCACTATTGCTGTAGATATTTTGCTTGGATCTGGTTGCCTTCTGACTTAGATGTCATGTCAAGCTCATGCCAAAGGTGGGCTTCATATCACACAACTCCTGTTGTCTATAAGCCCCCTGTGAAATTTAGGCTCTTGAGGTAGTTGCCTCTTTTTTCCAGCTAGGGAAAAAGAGCCACTCTCCTGAGATGCTTGTCTGCCTTTGCTGACTACAGCTGATGGGAATGTAGAAGGACAGATGGATCTGTCTCTGAGGATGCCCAGACCAGGCTGAGAATCTGTCTCCCTTCCAACAGAAGTTCTTCTGTGATTAAGACAGTTCCAGGAAATCTCTTTTGCATTCCCAGTTGAGCCTCTCTTTACACCCTGACGTATAACTTTTACATCTATCAGAAAGTGCTATCACTGATATTTTCATTTCCAAATTGCAACAAAGAGTTCCATTAGTAACAATCTACAGGCAGACCTATCAAAACTTGTTCCTCTATTAACAGTTCACAGGGAAAATGTAAAGACTGCCTCCAAAACTTGCTTTTATTAAATAAGCTCCTAAGCGTTTAGCTGCTATTAGTGTAATGTGATTTTCTTGCAGTTTTAAAACTGCAAGCACAGATAGAAATCCCAAACACGTACTTTTTCTGCACTTTGAGAATAAGTGTACTAGCTTTTGCATAGTATGTTAGGAGAATGCTGATTGACTTTCCAATACCATTAACGAAAATGACAGAGCAGCTCAATAAAAAATGAACTGCAAAGCCACAAGGTCACAGTGCTTAGAATTTTAAAATTATGCACATCTAATTTTCTCTGTCCTCCATTCCTTTTCCCCATTATGTTGACCTATCTGATTTAGTCTTATCTTCCAAACCCATCCCTGAAGGATCTATCTCTGCTCCAAGCTTATTTACCAGACACTGCACTAACACAACAACATCCTGTAAAGTATCTGCTGCAGAACGCTGCTGGGATGATTGTGGGACAGTGCCAATAGGAGAAATCTATAGGAAGCATTGCTGTCACTCGTATATGGCTTGGACCCTCTGTATGAGATCCAACAGAAACAATCCTGAACTAGGAATTTTCAGAGCTAAAACATATCTAACTAGTATTTCACTGCGATATGCTTTGAGAGCCTTTAAGATGAGAGATTGATTATTATATACTGCAGCTGGTGTTGCTGTATTACAAAACTTACCTCTGTCTGAACCATGTGAACCCGGTGAAGCCTTAGATCATGTACTGCTGCATAAATGTCAACAGTGTCCTTTGAATCCAGCTGCTGCAGAATTCGGTCCAGTGCAATGAATGTGCCAGTCCTGCCAACACCAGCACTGGAAAAGAAAACAACACAAGAGATTTAAAAGGAGATGGATCAAAGCACTCACTATCTTTATGTGATACTTTTGTAAAGTTCAGATCTTCAGGGTGAGAAGCTCACTGTACAAATGGCATCTCTGGGACTTCAAACACTTTGTAGTGGAATTTGTTTAGGAAGGAGGAAAGGATAGTGATAGTACAGGTATCTCCACTACTGCTGGTACTGCTTTCTGCTTTGGATTAACTCAAGTCATCAAGATACACTGAGAGATTGCACCTGACTGTAATTTTTAAATGTCTTCTCTCCAGGGATGCATCAGTAGGCTTGATTCTAAAAGATTAGGTGACTTCTGCCTTGTGGAAGTAAGGCAAAGTATCCCAGAGTCCCCAGTAGTTGAAATGCTGGGAGGTAGGGTTTGGAGACAGCAGGCCGGGAAGAGGACAGTTGACCTGCCAGTGATACAGTAGACATCTGACACATTGCAGCACATGACATACAGCCAGACAGGTGGGGTCATGTCAGACACATGGCTCAGCCCATATAATCAGTGGAGGGGTCAGATACTACATTCAGGTAGCACCAGTGAGCATATGGCTTTATCAGAAGACACACACAGCATCACACTGCATGCCCTTACTCTGTAACCCTGTATTCTGCTGCAGCTCGTCAGCAGATCACAGATCAGGCAGTCAAATTTTGTGTCTCTGTGTGTAGGGGTGGATCACAGAGCAGAGGAAAAACTGCGGCCCATGGCTGCTAGAGATTGCACAACAGCAGAAGAGCATGAGAAGGCTGTAAGGAGAGGGAGTCAGTCAGAAAAGGGCAAAGGATGGATCTGCCAGCTACTCTCAACATCCGTATGTAGGCAGATTCACCCCTGGGTGTATCTTACCTTTTCAGAACACCTCTTTGTGATTCAGATGTTGGGCCACAACAGCAGCACACAGGTGATTTAAGAATGCAAAAGCTTTTGAGCAGTGGCAGCTGCTGACACCTTTAGTGCTCTCCAGTGGCCCCACAGAGACATGGTGGTTCCCCGAGAATCATTTTCAAGTCATCTCCGGGGTGAGGTTGTGAGCGAGTTGTTCCCATGTGCCTTGGGAATGCTGCTTTGATGTATTTGGAGACTTAAGCCCATAAGCTATCTCTTGGGTTCTGTGGCTGCCCACAGTCTAACAGGGATGAACATTTGGGATCCTCTCGAGGGTACGCACAAAGGCTCTGTGCTGCTGACCTTTTGCTGCTGCACATACCTGCAGTGCACAACAGTTGGTCCTGTGTCTGGGGTCCTGTTGATATAATCCCTGACGGTTCTGACAAACTGGATCAGGGATTGGGTGGTCTCTGGCACACCATGATCTGGCCAGACAGTGTAGTGGAAGTGACGAATGAGCCTCGTTGAGTCAAGCTGCTCTTCCTGTTGGGATACAAAAGTGTGGGTCATCAGAATAGGCAAGAGAGGAGGTGACACACATGCAACATGCACCCTCAGAGCATGGCACAGATGAGCTGGGCATGGTGCAACCGTGCTACAGCAGAAGAAACCCTCCTCATTTAGACTTGCATGTGTTTTAAAGGCAATTTATTAAAAGAAAACCAAACCCAAAGCCAAACATGAACATAAACATACACTGCAGATTTTAAACTCTCGTATTGTCCATTCTGGGAGCACTGATTCAGACAGCATCTCAACAATCAGGTCTCCATAGTACAAGGAATCCTGGTCAAGGGGCCAGTAGTGGTCACACTTCACCTGCAGGAACACAGAAAAAGATAGGTTTAGTGTCAGTAAGAGCTGTAAGGAATGCTTCCATCCAGCACTGGCAGAAACAGACTTTAGACCTCCTGTGCATGTAGATGAAGGAAGGCACTAGCCGAATTCAGAGAAAGATGCCACCACCTGCCATGTCAGCTCAGCAAACAGGGCCTAGGATGGGAATGGGCTAGGATGAGGCTGGGAAGTGGAAGTTCTCATCACAGATGTTTGTTGATGGGGTTAATGGAAAACACTTCACTGACGCCCTCTTCTGGATGCCACAACATTTTCTGTGCCAACTCTTCTCAGAGATCCGCCTGGATGAGAGCTAGGCCTCCAGTGCCCGCTTCCCACCTCTTGCTGAGACATGACAGTGGGGTCTTTCTCAGAGCCAGGGAGGTGCAGGAGACAGATGGCTGCCTGTGCTGTATCTGCTTTCGCCATCTCCTCAAGAAGAAATGTTAAACTGAATGGAAATATCTTCCCATGTGTCACCAGATGATCACTACTTCAAGTTTGGTTAGTCTTTTTATAGATCTAGACCCTGTCTTACAAAGGGTGTAAGATGTGGTCATACTTGGGGAGATGGATTGCTGAGACAGCTAAATAACCTAAGTATACTTGCACTCAGTAAGACTGTTAAATGAGTGTGTAGTCTCTTTGCTTACCTCATCAGGGCTTAAGCTACAGAGAGAATTCCCTGTATTTCATGATCAACATTAGTTCTCTAGAGCTTAAATTTAAAGTAGGAGTTGATGTGATAAACAGACATTTTTTGCTGGTGGTTGTCCTTCTGCATGCTTAAGGGAACTATGCTATTAGTGAGTAAAGTCCTAGATTAGTGACCAGAAGCACTGAGCTCTGTTCCTAACTCTAGCCTTGACATGCTGCATGATCTTGGGATGGTCACTGCATCCTCACTTCACATCCTTAAACTGTCTCCAGTCTTTAGATTAAACAGTTTATCTCTTACTGTATATCTCCTTGGCTAGGGTCCTTGGCATTAGTATGATGCAAATAATAAGCACAAGTTTTCAATAGCTGTTAAAACAGTCACTAATAATAAAAAAGAGTAATTGCTCACCCGGCCCTTCTCAACACATTGGGTTACCATGACAATATTGTGAACATTTTGCTCCCATGCCATCTTCCAGAACTCATCTTTGGTGCCAGGCAAAGGGCCCTGAGTTGCTATGTATTCCCTGCGGAAATTATTGCCCTGCAAGTAAAAAGAACTCCATTAACTTCCATAAAGGCAGAAAAAAAGATCTTCTAACAACTAAACAAGTCATGGGGTTGCAGCTAGGGCTCTGCCCTTGCTGGACATAGTTTTGAGAGCTAAATTGTTGCCTTGGACCTGAAAGCAGAAAGCTGGTTGGAGCAGTGAGAAGGAAGAGACTGCTGCAGTCTATCTAAATACAGTTTCTTTTGTGGCAGTCAAAGCTCTTCATTGTTCTCTTGTGTTCTGCATAATCTTAAGCAATTTTGGAGCTACTAGGGGCTTTTGTTTTATTTACTGTTTTTAATAAATTAGCTGAGTTCTGGCTTGAAATCTGGATTGCTAAAGCCACTGCTATTCTCAATCACAACTTTTTGGCAAAGGGCATTGTTTTAATCTCATCCAGTTTCACCATCCTGCAAGGTGCCAGCACTGTCAGGATGAGCTACAGCTCCACAATGAGGATGCCACCTGCAGTGATAGCTGCAGTTGTTGTGGACACTGTATAAAATCAGTGACCTTTAAAAATGTGTCCTTGGCCAATTAGACCTGCTATCTTACATAACTGCAGCAATCCAAGAAAGTGTCCTTAAATGCTGGGTAAATCACTCACAGTTAACTTAATGGCAGTCAGACACAGCCTTTTAGCACACCCACAAAATGAGTTCTAAGACTTTTAGCTCAAGTGAATAAATGAAGGAGGGGAGCCTTAAGCATCCAGCTTTATATTTAGTCTTACATGAAGGACAAATTACTACTGGAGGGAGGACTGTAAAATACCACCCTTGTGTCACTTACTGGTATGTAGCTTGCATTAATGTAGTCTGAGCAAGGATCATCATCCACATTGGAAAGCTTCACTCTTGATGCATCATCTAGGAAAAAATTGATTACAAGAGGCTTATAGCTAGGTCTTGATTTGCAGTCCCTCTCCCATTTACAGAAATGTATTTGCAAAAGGACTGGCAGCACTATTACAAGGACTTCATATGGAGGTACAGCCTCCTTATCCACGAGTGCTGTGGAGTCTTCCAAAGCAAATATCCCAAAATTCCTCTGCTGAGTTGCACAGGATTTGTTACGGCAACAGAAGAGTCACAACAGCATCCTCCTTTGATCCTGACAGCAGCATGTTGTACTGGAGAGCAGTGGTCAGCACCACCCTTGAAAGAGCGGTAGTGCTTCAGTGGTCTGTACAACTCCTGAGCCAACATGTGTAGGTAGGCCAACTGTCATCCCTAGGTAGAGAACCCTCTGTAGAGAGGTACAGAGTGCCTAAGCCACGAGGTCACTGATTTGTGAGATAATGCCATGTTGGATCTCAGTCAGGTGTTGTTTCTTATACATTGCAGGTATGCTCCCCAGCCTGGCACGGCAGGCAGAACACAGGAGATGCTGTGAGGCTGTGCTCCAAGCACATAACCCCACCAGCAGCAGGGCAGCATGTGGAGCAGCGAGCCATGTGGTGTTCCTCCTCAATACACAGCACACGGTACCTCCAAAAACTGCCAAATAGGAGATTTAAGAGGGGAAACTCTCAAGGACAGGCCTTGCCTCAGGAGAACAAGGCTGACCTTACCACGTGTGTCTGATCGTGCAGAACCACACTACTTCTACATTGCACAGGAGGTTTGCTGCATCCTCTGAAGAAGAAAGATTTGGGAAGGCTTTCAAAAAACACTAAAAGGATGACACCTTGTATGTAAACAACCCTACTGTTATTTCTACTATCCTTGTTACCACCAATGACTGAATGCCCCTAATAGCTGGAGCTTTTTCTCTCTAGACTGAATCCTAGTCATTACACCTCTAGTGCCAAATGCAACTACTGGTCTGTGTGAAGCCGTGCAGGGCCATACATCATCTGCCTCCAAGCACTAGAACCTGAGCTGGCAGAGGTATTTCATCTCTGACAGGAATGTGGGAAAGGATTGGCTGCGCTTTTTTCCACTAGGCTTACTGAAAAAAGTGAAAAATAGCTGGTATGATGTAATATTACACAACCAAGCCTAAAACTCACAGGGTAATATATTATTGTATCGATTTTTCCCTCTGTTCTCTGGCAGAAGTGCTATGTCACATGTCTGGCTTCGACCCACATCTTTCAAGTCCTGAAAAAAAAGGTAGAAATAAAATGTGAGGTGAAAATAATTAAAGGACATGACAACACAGGGGGACACAGTGCTTATCAGCTCTCAAAGGGCATGGACAGGAAATGGGTGCATTTTTTAAAAAAATAACAGAAATTAAATAGCTAATCCTATTGGTTTAAAGCAAACACATGGCTGGCAGATACCTTCCATGCTTTATCACACACATGGTGCCACAAAAATGAATGCCAGATAGGTATCAGGCAGAGGCTGCCCACCAGAAGATGCTATGCCAAATGAAGAGCTGGTTTCTGCACTAGGACAAGTGGAGTTCAGGCGAGACTCTCAAACTTACTTGGATTTGTGTGAAAAAGACAACAAATCCAGGCCTTTCTAATGCATTAGGCCATTGATTCAGCCAGCCCACCCCTTTATGAAGCAAGTCCTTTGCCTGGATTAGGATCCCACCTCATACTCCTTGGACAGGAGGTAGTTGGAGTCTGCTTGAAGTTTCGTGAAGTGTGCTTCAAAATGACTGACTTTGATTGGACTAGAATATTCAACAGGAGGAAGAAAATCACAGTCAAAATTTATCCAGTTGGTTACCAAGAAGCTTTTTTAGGAATTATTTTTTTCTTTTTACCTGGCTGTTTTGCGGTTCCTAGAAAAGATTTCAAAAGAAAAAGAAACACTTCATGAGTGAGTGACCAGATGGGACTGTTCATCCATGATGTCACATTAAAATACTGCTCTTAGAAACAAAACTTTTGACGTTACCCTTTTTGCCCCAAGTTGAGATGGACTGACAGTGGCCTGTCCCTGCGCATGCTCAGCCTTCCTGTAGGTCTCTCATGGCCATTGCTGGAACAAAAAAAAATGTATTCTATTTTACCATTATGTTCTGATACTGGTAAGAGCTGCCAATAACATAACTTACATTGGAAAAAAGTTGGTAAGTTGGAAAAAAGGAATTTAAGGAAGTCTGTTTTGATTTGTGGCTCTGATCATGTGACATTGCTCTTAGCTGTGGCACAGAGTTTTCTCGTATTTTAGTTTGGTAACAGTGATGTGGAGCGTATACATGTGCACAGGTAATAAGACTTTTTTCTTGCTCTGAAACACTCACAGCCCAGCCTATCATTAAGGAGGTGTCCTATGCTAAGACGGGCTCTGAATCAGTTGATTCTCTACATGCAGAGAGGAACATGTAGATAGATTTTCAGAACTGTAGAAGGTCTACAGCTTACAGCACATCCCCTCTGGAGACCAAGCATCTAGAAGATGCCCACTTTCATAGCAGGAGTAAGTGGCAGCACTACAGTAGGCTTTGGGAACCCTGCAGAAGTGGTACTGACTGACTCCATATGGTTCATGTTGCCTTTCATCCTCTCATTGCCATCTTCTCCTTCAACACACCCCCCCTTAGAGACCACTTTCTCTTTATGTATGATGAGGGAAAACCGTATCGGTATACTCGCAGTCCTGCTGGCTATATAACCCCCAACAAAAAACCACACTGTATGAACTTTATCTATACTAAAAATACACCATGAGATGTGTGAGGTGGAAAGCACATCCATCTGCACTCTATTCATGCTCTATATGTCATATATACTGAGATGGTTAGGAGTGTGCAAGTCTATACATGCAAAAGCAGACTTTATTTACTATTACTAATGATTTATACCTCTTGTTTTTTGGATGGCATGTAGAGGAATACACCAAATTTGTTCATAAGGCCTAAGAATAGCATTGCTAAAGGGTAAATCCATTCTGGCTAAAAGCTACAAATAATCAGAGAACAGGCTGGGGGTTTTTTAAAGTGTGAAATTCTGGCAGCTGAAAAGTAAATTCCAAACAAAATAGACCTCATCCTGTATCAGTAAAAGAACTGAATTTCAGATTTTCAGAGTTTCCCATGTAATGGAAATGTTCTGGTTTTTTTATTTCAGAAACCACAAGGAATTCCACATCAATAATGTCATATCTCTTTCATTCATGCAAAATGGTTTAAATGGATAAAACTTTTTTCAAAGTTGAGACAGAGTATTTCACTTTTTAAAAACATATTTAAAATTCACTATTTAAGAGTAATCTATAATGTGAAATATACAACCATAATTGACAAAAAAAAGAAAGGTGAAGCTTGAACTAATCTTTTGGACACTGAAGTAATGCCACACCTTAAGATTTTTGAACTGAAACGATAAAGTCTAAATAAACAGTTTCAAGAGCTTCCCATCTACGTGCTGATGAAATCAATCCAAAATGTTTCATTTTTGACAGAGGACATTCAGTTTATATGACAAATCAGTTTTTCAGAAATATTCAGACTCCTACTGAAAGCTAAAAGTTACAAGGATCCTCTGTGAGATAATTCTGACTAATATCAGTGGGTATTTGAATCAACAATACATAGATCTCAATATGTAAGTTATTAGTTCTGTACTTAGTGTGTACAGATGTTTGGGACATAGGTTTTATCTGTTGAATAGTTCAGTGCATTCCTCCAATTTTACAGTTGTATTGCTTAAATGAATTTAGTTTGACCTGACTTCAACAAAAGAGACTGATAAAGGAAGTCAACTTACCTAACTTTTTGTCTGCAGACAAATAAAGCAGTAACAGCCACCAACATCACAATCAGAAACAAGCCAGCACTCACACCTTCAATAACTCCAAACAGAGGCTCTAGAAACAAAATTTATATATCTTGAGGAAAAGATATGAAGAATCAAAGAATCAATAACTTTCCAGGGATATGCTATTATCCACTAAAGAAAATGGTTAAATATAAGGAAACGTAAAGGCATTTAAATACTTAGCTAAAACCTGGCCTTGATTTTCTGTCCTTATTTTTTCCAAACATTACACAAATCTTTCACTCCCAAATCACAGTAAAGGAAAGCACAGCCCCATTACATGGGAGTTTGGTTCTCTTGCACTTTGAAGCTTTCTTGCTGACAGCTTCACTGAGCCTTTACCCTTTCCTCTGCTGTCAGCAGCTTCATCAAGTGGTCCTTGGAATTTTAAAACTAAAGCTCCAGACTCATTTCAGAGCAACTTTCAGGACACACACAACAATCTGGATTTGTTCCATTCCTTGCAAATCGTTCTAGATACCATAGTGTTCTGAGGTACAATACATAATCACATGCTACAGTCATTGAAATACAAGCCTGAAACTAACCTGCCTCTGTAGTGATTGGTAAAGAGAAGAAGGTGTCTGCAAAGAGCGGTTTAGGGAGCTCCTTCGGGTCTTCACTGAAGAGCTGGGTAAAGGCCCGTATGCTGATCCTAAAAAAACCAGTACTGTTATAGTTAGAGCTCATCAGATGTTCAGAACTGACAGCAGAAAACCAAGAACTCATTGGCCCCTTCAAGAGAACTAAAACCTTTCCACTGCCCACAGACAGGTTCTTAATGCAGACACCCAAGTTAAATACTATAGCTGGGAGAGCCCACTAGTACAGGTAGAAAACTATGAGGTGCCTTGGCAGAAGTAACAGATGGGGCTCTGGCTTCTGGCACACACAGCCTGACCATGCCTGAAGGTAGGACTAGCAGAAGCTGCAGTGGGGAGAGGACTCGGAAATGCTTCTTTGTGGGGACATGTTCTCCCTTCACATGGCTGGACAGGGTGTGCTAATGGGGAATGTTACGGTCCTCTTGGTTCTCCTAGTAACGTGGGAATTTCCCTGACTGAGAGCCACGATGTATACTGTCTGGCACTGTCCAGTAAGCAGCTTGAAGACCTCTTGGGAGAGTGTTTGCCTGCAGGAGGGGTGTGACTGAGCTGCACTGGAACTTGTTTTTGGCCTCACAGCCTGTGTAACTGCTGAGCCTGGTCTTGGCAGTCGCCCTCTTCTACACCATACAGCTAACCTGGGCCTAGCTCTGGAGCCTGGGTTGCTGCCACAGGTTAGAATAGGTTTTTGTAGCTTGTTTCAAAGTCCTAGTGTGGGGTAGAGGTGCTAAACAGACCGAGTGAAGCATCCTTGCCTTCTCCTGTTAAGTACTTTTCTGACTTAAGTCTTTCCAAAGAAAGACTTAGGAGCTATAGGAAAGCTCCCCATGAAGCTGAGGGGAAATAAACTTATTCACTGCACGGAGTTCAGTGCATAATTAATCATATTGTTCCCACGCTAGTGAAGGATTGGTTCATACTTATGGAATGGGGGCATGGATGAAGCTTTTATAAATTCACAGTGAAACACAAAGAATATCGTACAAGCCAGTTATTAATCTACAGAAGCTCAAGTGTATCAGGTATCCACACAGCACCATGCCTAATAATGGGACAGAGCACAACTACCGATGTAAATCTAACCTATAAGCAGTCCGAGGCTTTAGAGGTCCATCGCAGAATTTTTGCTGATCTGGATCACACCTTCCTCCCAGATTTTCCATTTCTCCTCCAAGCTTAATGTCAAAGCTTTTATAGTCACTGTCAGGGTTTTCAGCACATCTACTAGCAAAATAATTTGTCTGGTAGATGCGTATAGAGTCATTGTGTTTGTACTCCAGGTAGGAAGGTAATGGGTGCTGCTCATCAGGCTTTGGTCCTTCACTACCTACATCATGTGCAGAGAAAGACAGAAGGTTTACCACAGCCATTAATGTGATACAGTTTATAGGCTCAAGCTGTTGACAGACATATTCTTACCCAACTTTCTAGCACTTTTTGGAGACTGCAGAGGCTACTTTATGAATACAAAGCTACAGTGATTAGAGTATGTTTTTTCTAGTACCAGCCTTGCTATTATTTTTCTGGAGAACTTCAGATAGATTTCCTCACAAGAATTCAGCAGAACGTTTCCAGATACAATGCTGCAATAGGCAGGCACAGGTCAAATTTAATGTTAGGACATTTTTTCCTCTGCTGTTGGTGGAAGTCTCTGTGATTGAGATTCCTGGATCCCACCACCAGCAATTTCAAAAGGCAAGTAAAAAAGCATCCACATACTGACAAGTCTACTGTACCAAGAGAACAGCTGCAATAGGAAATGACAGGAGTCCCCTGAATGGAAACTCATAGTAATGTGTAAAAGGCTCAGCTAGGTAAAGCCATGGCAATAAGTAGTGCCCTTCTGAAAGAGCTCTACAGTCCACACAAACATGGCAGAGTAGACACTGGAAATATGATCTGTGCTTTTTTTTCCTAAGGGCTGATGGACAGAGAGATTAAGAAACATTCCCAAGGGTCACAAAATATGTCCTGGCATGCCAGTAAATGAAGCTACTTCTAAAAATAAGGTATTAATTGTTGAGGCATCTATCTGTTTTGTCACATATAGGTCAACTGCAGAAAGGGAGGTTTACATGTATGCTACAAGAGTTCTGTTTTACAGTGCTGCAGGAAATTTTCTTCAGTAAGCAAACATCACTTGGGAGATGCTACCTCTGCCTTCTCAGCATGGCTTGCTGAGGTTCTCCAAAGAGGTGCCTTAGTGCTCCCATCTAACATTTAAGCTACCTTCTGAAATCTGTGCACAGCAAGGCAGTTTATTCTGTGTTCACTATCAACGGCATCCAACATAAGTCTCCTGTGGAAATTTCCTGAACATACATGAGAGCGCAACCTAGAGTACAGAAGATAACTACTGCTTCTGGCTGAGCTCTGGAGTTGCTACTGAGGAGAAGACGTGAGTTCCTAAGTCCCCAGGCTAGGGAGCAGGTATAGATTCAAAACCTGTATGAAACTCAGCCACTAGATGAGGAGAAGCTCCTTTGCTGTGTAGTGATATGGGTGTCCCTTCCCATGTAAATCCTACAGGCTATAGAGAGAATGGTGTTAAATCATGACACTTACCATCAGCCTCTCTCACAACCACAGTAAAGTACTTCACAGCTCCATTAGTATCACTAAACCAGCTGCAGTTAAAAGTAAAGTTGATGGAGGACTTGGTAATCAGCACCTCTTTTTTGTTCACGCGTATGTCTGGAGGTGGCTGAGGGGGACCTGAGTAATTAAAAAAAAGCAAAAAAGAGATAAAGCATTACCTATGTATTTGCTGTGAGTAGACCTACTAAGAGAAATGAAATTTGTAATAAAGCTCATTGATGGGACCCAAGTCTCTGAGTCTATTCCCTTTGCAATCAAGAAAGTGTCTTCACCTCCCACAGGGAAACTGCCAAAGGATGAAACAAGCCAGCAGTGAGTTAACCATAATAGCAGTGGCAGCTCCTCAATAGGTATTGCTGCAGAAGCCCACAGGCAAACGCATTAAAGTCTTGCTAAATCTATGAAATCAGAAATTGTAGCTGCTAAAAATGACACATTTAAGCCATGTATTTGAGGCCACTTAGCACACTTGCTACAGGTAGTTACCTATTTTAAGCATCTAAATTTCTGCTTCCTTTTCCAGAGGAAGAGCCCTGAGTCAGCCAGACAGAGCATTTAACTAGAGAGTACCATTTTCCAGACTGACTGCAGAATTTCCATAGGAAACATTCTTTGTATGATAAAAAGTTATACCTCAAACTGTGACATAGCAGAAGTAAACTGGAAAAGCAAAGTGCATAGGGAAAACTTTTAGAGGACCAGTGCAGCAAAACTGGGGATTTAAAGGATCTACATTGCTGAACGTTTAAAAAAAACGCATCACTGAAACTCAATTGCATGCATGGGAAACATACCTAAGCAGGCAGCTAAACTTTAAAAGGTTTTAGATTGCAAAAGGAACCAATAATTCACACATTTGTATGTTGTTTAGTTAAACCTCTTAGAACTAGAAAGCCTAGTGTGATTTTCTGTGTTCCCTTGAGGTAAAGCCTCCAGTGTTAACTGGAGTCTGGGAGAGCAGCAGTGTCTAAAAGAGTTAAAAACAAACATGAAATGGCTAACCTTCAGATAGGACTCAGTCTCACTTCTTGTGACATGAGTAGCTATTTCTTACTGCATCTGAATTTGTAGCATCCTTTGTGGTTGAGGAAGACGACATGGTTGCAATTAAAAGGCAATTTTTTGGGGAAGGGAAAAGTTGAGTTGATGACTGAACTCTGTAGCTTATCTCACCAGCTCCCAAACTAAACATGGTTTTTATGATCTAGCATTTTACACAAATGTGGCTTTCAATAAGCAGCTATACAGGCATCTCTGAATACAGGCCTCCTGGCCATCCTGTCATTTTGGTAAGTTTAGCCCTGGAATGGTTCAGGCCTCTGCATTGTGCTGTGCCACTGAACCCAGAGGTGCTGCAAAAATTTGAGCAGCTGTAGGGCCAGCAATGGCAGGCTGTTGACCGCAGTGATGCCTGGCACTGCAGAGGCACCACGAGATGCTAATGCAACCCTCCACTCAGCAGCCTATGAGCGGGGAAATTGAAGAAGCTGTTTCAAAGCACATGCTAAGGAAATCTGTGATCCTCCCTCAGGTATAACTCCTACAGGTGATTTGGTCAGGTAGCACCTCAGAAGAGTGTACAGAGAGCCTGAAGAGGACCCAGCGCCACAATCCAATGCCCTTACTGACAGATATTTGTGCTGAGGATGGCTACCATCCATGAGGGGAAACAGCCAGGCATAAGAAGCCAAGCAGCAACTATGATGACAATGAAAGGTGTGTGATGATGACAACATCTTTGGTGCTGAACATCAGAGACAGGATAATTTTTCATGTTTCTAAGGCTGTTTTTCATAAATGAGCCAAATAAGTAGGTCTGGCAATGTAAAGAGAGGCAATATAGTTAAAACCCTGCATTGTCTGCCACAACAGGGACCAAAGGACAGGTCCACTCTATTTTGGAAACCAGATTATGAGTGCCACATATTGGCAATTGTGGAGTTAAGGACTTCTTTTGCTGTCTAACCAACACAAGCAATTGCTTTTTGCTGCTCATGCCTCCCTTCAGGGCAACTCTGAAATCCACTTACGGTCGATCATTGTGATGGTGCTGTCTTCAACTACTTCACTCGTCATGTCTGCAGAATGCACCTTGATGGACACCAGGTAGCGCTTGTGGGGAACGAGGGTCATGATATTAAGCAGAGATTTGTCTTTTTCTATCCTTTTGGAAAATTCCACTTCGTGAGTGTCCATCTTTTTGCATTCGACGCTATACCCATCGAAGTCAGAATCAGGAGGAGTCCAGGAACATGCAATGGCAGTAGAGGTCTGGGGCCGACAATGAAGACTTTGTATCTTGTCCGGTTCTAGAGGAATGTTGAGAAGTTGAAGCTCAGTGGGAAAAGAGACAGGCATCATACACTCTCTGCTAACCCCGCCCCTGGATTCTGCATCAACTGTTTGATGAGAGCAGGAGGATGGGAGCCAGACCTCCCAAGTCTCCTGCAAATGTATGCTGCTTGATTATTAGGCAGCACACATTTTAGCCACCTGAAATCAGATCTAGTGACATCAGCCTTATCAGGTTTGTGAAGCTTTGGTAATTAATTGTGAAAACAAGCACACAAAACTACTTGTTGAAGTCTTAATGAGAACAGCAATACTGCAAAGCAATGGATTGCTAGAACTCTTTTACAACTTATTTGGAGGTTACATGAGGTCAACAGGATCGGTATCGACTGATGCTGTCATCTCATGACTCATCTGGTTTCCTGGGTAGCATGTGGTGTGTCCAAATTACTAAAACATACCACAGAAATATGGTTTATCCATGTCATACTGGAGCACCATTTATAACACGCTACATGTAACAAAGATGGGACTTCACTTTCAGACGGCAGACATCTACATGTAAGTGATTAAATACAGGTGGAAGAGGTAGCTATGCTCTCATTTTAATTAATATGCTGAATGAAGTCTAATGAGCTATTCACCTTAGTAAACAGAGATGTCAATTTGGAGCTAAATCCCACCACAAGTGACGTGAGGGTTTGCCAAAGCTGTTACTTTTACAATTCCAGGTCACTTTTTCAAATCAGCCTGCTACTGACAGCTAGAGATGATGTCGATCCACAGACAGGGACAGAATGCAGAGCAGTGGAACACTCTGATTCTAGGTTCAAATCTAGTACAGCAGGCTTTCATTCATCCTTCCTGCCTGATCATTCAGAAACATTTTGATTATTTCAATATCCTGCTGTCAGAGAAGTTTGGATATTCAGCCTTATTTTACCCTGGAAACTGACGGATTCAGGCTCTGCAACCAAACAGCCCTACTCTGGATGTGAAGACTGTAAACGTATGTCAGTTTTCAGTCTTTAAACAGTTGACCTTGCAAACAGCAAAGGCTTAGAATCTAGCCAAATTCATCATTGTCATTCATGGATTTATTAATGGAAATTACTGATCGAAAGGACTTGGTAAGATTTAAGAGCTTTGTATCTTATCCAGCTGAGAGCTAGGGTGCAACGGAAATTTTTACTTACTCGTTCTCACACTTGCAGACTGTGACTGACTGTATGTCTTCCAGCTGTCGCCACTGACAGTTCTGACAGTGAACTCATAGAGTCTTCCTGGTCGCAGGCCATAAATGATGCGTACTTTAGATTTGCTGCTGCTGTAGGGATTGAATACTGTGACAGGATCCTTTGGAAGCCACCGCAACTCAAAATCATCATAGTCTGTCCAGTCTGGAGGACCCAGCCAAGTGATTGACAAAGAAGTGTTTGCCACATCAGTAAACGATACAGTGTTAGGAGGGCTGGGTGCTACACAGAAAGGGGGAAAGAAAGAAAAAAAAAGAAGAGCTTCTTAAATTTTTCCACAGGATAAGTAAGATGAAGCATACATTATTTTCTTCATGCGTCCAAAGTGGTTTGTATTATCTCATGTACATAGCCAGTCACTGCATCTGTGCTGCTGGTGGTGACTTTCACGGACATTAGATATTCCTGAGCCTTTGAAAGAAAAACAGTGCTGAACAAAAATCACATTCCATTGGTTTAAATACCCTAAAGGATATCCTTTATCTTTACACCTTCAGTGACTCTTCTAATAAATCCTCCCTCAGAATAAGTCTGTTGCATAGCTGTGAACTAATATGAATTCTGACAGGTGGGACCAAACAAAAATCCCAAAGCTTTTGTGTCTTTTACCTGTTCTTCCGTCAGCATTTGCTGTGTTAGTCAGGTCACCACTGTGAGTCACCACAACCAGAGTGTACTTTCTGCCAGGAACAAGCCCCTGGAAATGCCACTCTTTCAGGTCTTTCCTGTGCCATGTTTCTTTCTGTGTCCCGTTTGGATTGTAAAGATTCAGCTCATAGAAGTCGACATCTCCTGCTGCTGGACCCCAGGTGAACCACAGACTGTCTGTCATGTTTCGGTTGGATGCTTTGAGACCAACAACTGCAGCTGGTACTGAAAAAAAGGGGATGAAAATTTATGTAGAACATCCTTAGGGTGAGGAGAAGCAACAAGGTCATGCAGATCTTACACTTAATCCTGTAATGATAGCCATGTAATAAACTAGACAGACACCACAGCTGGCCAAAAAGCCAGGAAGCATCAGGAAGTATATCTCAATAGTTTCCTTTCTTCTTTTGAATTGCCATTTTCTCCAAAAGAGGCTGAGATGTTTTGCAAATATTAAGCAGCTTTGTCCCAGTCAGTGTCTGGAAACATCCAGTTCTGAGGTAGCTGAAGAAAGCGCACCACTGTCCAGGGGCAGTCTTACAGAGGAGTTACTATATGGTGCCTCAGAGGATAAAGAAAAGGTTTCACAGAGTGTTTGTCAGGGTGCCTAGAGTTGCTGAGGAAACTCTGCTTCCCACGTGTGGCTGAACAAACATACAGCTGCAGCCAGAGCTCCCCATGGGAAATAAGTCTTATTTCACTGGTAGATTGTCTACCCCATTAACCCTACTTGCTTTGCCTTTTTGTCTTTTCCACTCATAGACTAATACCACTTTTAGGATAGGAGACAGCTGTTTTCCTTTAAGGCTTAAGCAACATACATTGGGATGTCCTTCTCCTGACCTCAGTACATGGGAACTATTGTAAAGGTCTTTGCTTCATTTTTCCTGTTGTAACCACAACATTCAGAATTTACCTCCTAATTTGTCTAATGCTTTTTGTGTATAAGAGCTAATTTTGATATTTCTAATAGTTGCTCTAATCTAGCATGAGCATCACTCAGACCAGCTCACTGGTGTCTGCCGTGAGCATCCCACTGGAGACAGATGGTTTTTTTAGACGTTCTTGCCTGTTCTTCCAAAGACAGACGACTCATTAGTGAGGTCTCCGCTGTGGGTAACAATCACCATTCGATACAGCCTGCCTTGCTGCAGGTTCTGGAACGAACATTGCTGGAGGTGTTGCTCTCCTGAAATCCTGTCATGAAGGGATTTGTCTGGATTGTACAGGAAGATGTCATATGAATCAAGCTCCCCTTGTGAGGTGGTCCAGCTGAAGGACAGTCGGTCAGTGGTGTTCTCTGTAACCTTCAAATTTGTGACAGCTGCTGGAACTGAAAAGAAGGATAAATGCAAGAGTAAATATCTAAGTGTCTAGTCATTAAGCTGAATCTTTAATAAAGTAACAACTCATGGCTGGAATACATTTTAATTAAGCCACAAGTAGCTAAGTAATGTCAACAGCATCTTTCAGAAGCAAGAGGAAAGCATTTATGAGGTGCCACTGAGTCTCTCCAACACAATGTTTGCATTTCCCAGCAGGCCTGTGCTCATACAGAACTGTCCATTAGTTTCTACAAGAAGCTTTAATTGAGTAAAGACCGCAAGACTTGGGTCTAAGTTTAGAGGTGTGCATTCATATCAAATCCTTCCCTGAAAGCCTTGAGATTGTGAATTAAAAACTTGATAACAATAAAGCATTCAGGTAATTCCATAACAGACAGACTGAGGGAAGCATTCAGCACTTTGGTTTAATATCCTTATTATGAACTATGGCCACATTATTATGCTAACAAATTTCAGATTCACATACCAAGGACACATCAGGAAAAATGATGCATAAATGTCTGGAGTCTACTACAAGAATCTTTCCAGAATCAAGATACACAGATGACTCATGTATTTAATGATATCTGACTGAGGGAACTATAAATAAACCAAGATGTTCTCATTACCTGTTCGGCCAACAGTTTCTGCTCGTTTACTGAACAGCCCGCCACTGACTGTCAAAACTTGTATTTTATACTTCTTTCCGGCTAATAAATCTTCAAATTTGTGCTGTTTGGCAGTAGCTGGCTCAGATTTGTTGCTCAGGAGGATTCCTTGCTCATTCAAGAGCAGAATGTCATACCTTTCAGCTACACCAGGAGCTTTCTGCCAGGTTACTAACAAGGAATGACTGCTGTAAGCATGATGGGCTAGTAATTCCTGGACAGAGGCTGGAACTGGAAGCAACAATCAAAGGGAGGACATTACCAGGTGAAATACAGACCATTCAAAACACAACTGCAAACAGAGTAATTACCAGATAACATCTTTAAACATTTCCATGATCACTTGTGGGAAAAGGGGTATCTATCCATGTGTTTGCACAAGCAAATAATTCCTAGACATAAATACAATCAGATGAAGTTACAGAGCATCATGGACATCTGAACTGGGCATGGAGAAGCAAGAGATATATATAAACCATCATGAAAAGAGAGAGAAGGAGATCAACTGACTGAAATAGTTAAGAAAGGCATGTGAAAAAGAACTGAAAAGAACAAAGTGGTAAATGGGTGCAAAACAGTGGCATGGAATAGAAGAAGTTAGCTAGCAGCTGTTGCACAGAAGTCAAGGCCACAGCAAACACATGTAGGTGCAAAAGGATGGATTAAAACCAAGGCGTTCCACTGTTCCAACATACATTATATTGGGGCAATACGCTGTCTAACAAGCCTTGACCATGCAGTGGGCTCTGCTAGAACATGTTCTTTGACTACATGGAGCCCTGCAGATGCTTATGTTGGAAGGGCACAGGACTGGGGAGGATGGAACTGCATTCAACATATAAAGGCACACTTTAGGCTGGGGACTTGAATTCCACATACATTCACCAGTTAAAGCTACTCATGTGACAGATCTCATTGGTATCAACAGACCCATGCCTAAGCGTTTGCAAGAGTGAGGTCTCATACTCTTTGAGATAAAAACCTCCCATGAGTCCGGCTGTCCCCATACTCAATATCAGTCATAAAAATTATCAAATAAGGGTTAACTTCTGTGAAGACATAATGCAGCTTGCTCTTCAAAAGAAACGTACTTGTTCTCCCAAAAGCTGCTAAACTGTTGTGCAAGGTGCCACTGTTAGATTGCACCACCACCCGGTACTGCTCCCCAGCTTCCAGCTTGTGAAACATGTGCTCAGAGACATGTTTGGAGACACTCTGGGAATCAAGCTGATGGTTTTGCTGAAATATAGTCACTGTGTAGGAATCAACATCTCCACCTCCAGGAGTCCAGCTCACTTTCAGGCTGTTTGTCATGCCGTTAGGTGACACATGAATATTTCTGACTGCACTTGGAACTGCAAAAAAAAGGGAACACAAAAACACTTGCTCACAAATTTCCTATTTGATTCAGACTTTTTAATTCCTACTTTTTTGTGGCCACAGAAAGTGATTCAAAGGACAATGACCATTTACAAGTACAAGTAATTTCACTCATTGATAAACACAATTAAAGTTGAAGACATTCATGTAGGATTGTCCCATTTTAGGAAAGCAATTCTATGTGTTTAAAGGAGTGAAACTAAAGAAAACATAAGTTTAAAAAGTTTCTGTGTTCTTTTATCTGGATAACCTTTTTCATCTCCAAATGATGCTTTAGAAACAGCTCAGAAAATCAAAGCTCTTTCTGTACACTTAGAAAGCTAGCTATTTTGGAGTTATAATCTTACCCATTCATTTCAGGTGAGTAAACAGGCACAAAATAGCTTAAGTGATTTAGCTAGAGATACTAAGCAAACAACCAGCATGCATGGGATGCATGGGAATAACTGAAACCCAAACGCTGACATCTCAGTGTGTAACAAATCAGATTATCTGCCAGTAATCAAGTATCAGTAACTATGACATTTGTTTATTAAGCACAGATCAAGTTGGCTGAAGTACTATTGTGATTTTCAATGAGATCTGCTGTCTTTGTGCCAGTGTTACAGGAGGTCAAGTAAGGTCATGGTTCACCCATGATTTTCCATGCCTCATTCTTTCCTCTAGAAAAGCCTCAACACATTTTAAATACCACATAATTTCTTACTTGTCAGGCCTTCTATGAAAGTAGCACGCTGTGCATCTCCACTGATGGTCAAGACAAGAATTTTGTATAGACGTCCTGGAGTCAGAGCTGTGAACCAATACTCCTCAATGGTGTTCCCAAGGAAAATGGGTGGGAAGATCTTCATATCATTGAAGAGGAGCTGAATCTCGTATTTATCAACATCCCCCTCAGCCTTTGACCAAGTTACCTGCAGATCTTCTGTGCTCCTGTTACTAAGAGTCAGTTCCTTCACTGACTCTGGCACTGAGGAAGTGAGAAGAAAGATAGGAAGCTTCTCAGTACTTACTACTAGATTACACCAAAAGTGTACAGCTCTGAAGCCACGCTCCTGAGCTAAAACTTTTCATTCAGTTCCTGAGGAAAAGCAGTAGATCACACTTATTTGCAAAGGTTGCTCTTTGTGGTTTTCACCATATCTAGCACTAGAACGTCCCTTTTCAGAACAGACAGTCCCAAGTCTATCAGCATTGAAGTAATAAACAAATAATAACAGAGCCTGCAGGGAGTTTGCAAAGCCAACAAAAACTAAGCAGGATCTGTATGTACCACAAATGTGGTGCAAAGAGGTCTGAGCTAGTGGAGACCCAAGGCAAACTACCTATGATGCAGCATCACAGTGCGCAGTTCCCAACTCCTGCCAGATGCAGGTCGGTTATTTTTGCCCAGTGCTACACCTGTGTTAATAAACTTGGTTTCTTAGAATGGCTTACATGTAGAGCTAGGCAGATTGCGTCCAGACTCCTGTTGGCTCACAACTAGCCAAGTTACCCCTATTGTCCCAACTCCTCTTCTTGTGGTAATTTGAGTAGACTGAGGTCTAGCCTATCTTCTTCCTTATACATTTCCATGGCCAGAAAAAAAACCCTGTCTTCTACATTCTGGTATAGTTTAGGCACAAATTATGTGGAAATCTGTACAACTTTCAGTTTTCCATGTTTCAAGATATGCTTTCCAATTCCACAGCACATGTCTCTCCTTTCACTTTCTATATGTCTGTAATTTAAACATTGGTCATAAACTAAATACTGCTTTCTGTATTTGGAATGACACACATTAGAAAAGTCATACTCAACATTCCATGTTAAAATCATATGAGATTGTTGAGCCTAGGTATGGTGAATAGAAAAAAAAAATCATTCTATGTTAAAATTATATGAGATTTTTGAGCCCAGCTATGATAAATAGAAAAACATCCTGGAGTGTCTCAGGATGTTTCCAGGGTGTTTACTTACTTGTTCTGCCATAGACCCTTTCACTAGTTTCATATTTCCCACTCCTTGTGCTGACTGTGACACTGTACTGCCTCCCTGGGACCAGATTAGTGAACACACACTCATTTTCATCCTTTGGGACGCTTTTTGTTTGGATGAAGTCATTGTTGTTCTTGATGATCACTTCGTAATTATCAAAATATCCAGAGGCATGTAACCAGGACACCTTCAAGTAGTCACTTCTGGCTGAATTGCTGACAGTAAGTCCCTGAACACTTGAAGGGACTGCAAGAAAAAACACAAAGATTCAGAAAGCCATAACTTCCTGAAGTAACAAGAGCTGCTGTAGTGAACTATATTTGTGGTAATTACTAGACTTTTCTGAGGAAGCTGCAAAAAGACCACAATGTGCATTTAAGCAATACATTACCCTCTAAAATAGTAACTGCCATTTCCAGGCTTCTTTATGTCATATGACAATGGTTTGCCTTTCCAATTTTTGGTCTTTTGGTACTCGGTCAGTTTTGCTTATAGCAGTGAGTTCCATGGGTTCACACTAATCTGAATTTGCTTCTCCTCATTTAAATGGCTGTCCCTTGGATTTTCACACATATACTGAGAAAACTCAAACTGCACTAAACTGCTACCCTGTTGTTTTAACACACCTTACCATCTTTCTTTTATTCTACTGGTTTACCAAGTGTAAAGTCTCAGTCTTTTCCACCTTTAAGGAAGTTTTTAAATGTTTTCCATCATTATTGCCACCCTTTTCTGAAATTGCTCTGTTCCTGTTATAATCTCCTTAAATATTGCATCACCAAAATTACATGACCGAAACTAAGAGACAGGAGTGTTACTCATGATATGACACCTTACTAATATTTTAGTATTTAGCCTATCCTATCCCGTCCTTTCAGTGTTTGAGTAACTTTTTGAGGGGATGCTCTGCAGGATATACTTGAAGAGCCAAGTAGAGGGGTTAAGGGCAGGAAAATTCACTTAAGCCCAAACCGATACATGATTTCTGCTCACTCTCAAGGACTGACATGTGACTTTTATTTATGCTAAATTAACTTTGTATGACATAAAGCAGCAGTAAGGGCATAAGAATAAAACTAAGTCTGTAATGCTGTAACTTCAAGGTTTGATGCTCCAACCCCTACTCATCCATCTCTGTTTGGTCACATATTGATAGATTGATCATTGATAATGGCTACACATTGATAATGGCTACTCCAGTTGCAGTAAATGGATTTACTCAGAGGTTCTCTTTACCTGTTCGTTCCTGGCTGAAGGAGTAATTTTCATACTTCCCACTCTTTGTGGTTATTGTCACATTGTAAAGCGTCCCAGGAGTAAGGCTGCTGAAGGAGCATTCACTGAAGGATTTGGAAATGGTGAGAGTCTGAACAATCTGGTCATCGTGAGAGAGTGTTACCAAATAACTGTCTACATCTCCAGAAGCTGGCAGCCAAGAAACACTGAGGTAGTCACTGCGACCTGAATTATTTACTGTTACTCCAGTCACGTTGGAAGGAACTGTGCAACAAAGAGGAAAAACCAAAATAGCTTTAACTAGCCAATTCCTATTGTTATGAGACTGCCAGGAATGTTATCCTGCAAAAGAAGCAGTCTGGGACTCATGAGAAGCTCTGCTCTGACTCCTACTCATTAGCACCCAATTGCTTTTTTGAATACAGAGAAGGAAATTGTCTTTGGTGGCATGATCCCAGCACTTCTAAAACCTCCAGAAGATGAGTTATCCTCTCAAATTCCCATTCATCAGTAATAGCAGTAACTACTGAGGCTTGTAAGGAGTTGAGGCCCACAGCAGAATGTGTTTCATTTACAATGAGTTCTCTGACGCCTAGTGGCCAAAACACGAATGCAATTTGTTTTTCAAGCCAGCAAGGTGCACTCAAAGGTTCCACACTGCCAGAACTGCCATCACTCAGCTCCAGAACTATCAGAGCTATTACAGGGGCAGACCTTAATCATACTGAATTGCCACATTTTCACTGGACTCTGACGCTCTGAACTGTCTTAGCTCAGTAGAGGGGCTGGCCATTAGCTGTCAGAGTAAAAAAAAAAGAGATTTTACAAAATACGTTTATGTACTTTAAGGCTTTTAGTATTATTATCCAATTGGTTTATGGGTTGGTTGGTTTGTTTTTCTACCTGAAAACAGTTGTTTTCAAAGAGAAAATTAGAGCAAACTGCCTGGCCTTTGCCAAATTCACATAAAGGGTGAAACTGCACTGTTGTCATTTTTTCCCTTGATCTAAATATCCAAAGGACTGGTATTACATTTCATGAGTCACTAAATTTACAGAATTTGATGCAAAAGTAAATTCTGTTCTATGCAGTATAGAATGGCCTCATAATGCGTAATTAACCCTGGTGCACATTCTTTAATGTTGGATTGGAGAAAAAGAATAGGTCATGAGAGACTGAGACACAAATTCATTCCACCACCTTTAGGCAGCCAATTTGCACACCTAAGTAGGGGGCAATCACCCTACACTGACATCTACTCAAAGGAATAAGAAAGTCAAGGAATCACAAGGAGTGATTCACCCACCACAGCTGTACATCACTCTTAGGTCATATTTTTGTCTTCGCTCCAGAGTGACCTCACTGTACAGAGTTCCTGCTGTAGGCAGAGCAGTTAGCTCCCTAAAGCTACGTTACCATGAGTCTGGACCCGCAGTATGTCTGAGGTTACATACAGGAATTATATGGCTGAAACTCCTGTATTTCTGAATTTTCTTAATCACAAAACCATCCCCTTCAATAAAAATGGCTTTTAAGAACTACAAAAAGACATGCTGGAGTATTTTCCTTTTTACCTGTCCTCCCCTCTGCGATTGTTTGCCTCGAAGATATCCCCCCGCTGACAGTGGTGACAACGACCGAATAGAGTCCTCCAGGTTTGAGGGAATAGAAGTGGTATCTATTGGTTTCACTGGGAACAGTCTCATTTTTAATGACAACATTCTCATGAATCAGTAGTACTTGGTATGAATCTACATCTCCCAGAGCTCTTGTCCAGTTGGTGAACAAGCTGTTGGTTGATCCCTGACTTGCCACAGTCAGATCAGTCACTTGGGCTGGCACTGCAAAGAAAATTGTCACAATGTTACTGAGGAGAAACAAAATAAACAAAATCAAATCCCCCAAATAACCCAAGTTTAGTCACACTGAGGAAGTGCATCAGAAGAACATTCCAATTTGCAGCCAGACTCAACAGGACTAAAAATAATCTAACTGTGGACTGCTTCCTGTCTGATGGGATGTGGTCTATGGGAAACTATCTAAGGCACAGAAAGGTTTTTCAGGCTTTAGTGCAGCTTTTCTCAAAGCGATTCAGAACGATCCCAGAATGATTCAGACCAGGGAAGTGGAAGAGATGGCATTTTATACGTAATGTTAAACAAAAGCAATCAATTTAGGAAATCGCTTAGGGTTTTGATGACTATTTGAAATACAGTCTGTGTCTTTCATTCTCTCTTTCCTCTACTATGCCCCATCTTATATTCCTATTAAATGGCAAACTAGCTTGATGAATACCTCAGCGACAGTCATCTATACCTCAGAGAAGTGTCAGACCCTTTAATCTGGGGAGTAACTGATGCGGATGGTTTTGGTTTTACTTCTGACGTCAGAAAATCTGCAGGATACTAACTTATCTAGGATCAAAAGATGAATTAATTATTAAACAAACACTACATTTCTCTAAGTACAAGCTGGTGACCTTAGCCAGACCAAAAAGGAAAAAGAAGGAACAAAAGGAATGCAATATCTAGCACATATTTTACCCCAAATTTTTTTTTTATTTGACAATATCTGGTCAAAGCAAGGACATACAGTTATTTCTAAGTATTTCTGTCTACATAACCAAGCACAACTGAAATAAAGAACATTCTAACTTTACAAAACGCAATTGCAAGCTTCACCTCTTGTTTTATACCAGCCTTTTTGCACACATAGTCCTGGATTAGCCATCATTAACAAAAGCTAGAGAGAAGCTAGAGGCACACAGCTGAAAAAAATGTAATGTTGATAAAAAGCTGAATCAAAAATCCCACCTGTTTTATAACACTGTCATAACATAGCAAGCTCCAACAAGACACTCAAGTGCCACATTTCTGTGCTAAAGGCACTTTTAGTGATACCTCAGGCTTCACTAGAAGCTGACCAATCTGGGATGCACGCAAGACCTATTTCTGTCATATTTACAGCAATATTTTGCAAGCCTAGGAAGCTGTCCTACTGCAAAGAAGATTCAGAGGTTTGGAATGCTTATTAAGACCTATGTTTGAATTCACTGATCTTCGTTATCACTTTGAATGCAATGCTGACACACGACCCCTGCCTGATGTGTTTTCGAGCACTGATTCATAGTAGTGAAGTGGGACACTGTATCCTTTATGCCTGAACAAGCCTCCTAAAGGGGCACACGGCAAAGGGAAGTGAAATCCCAGCTATCTAATCACACAGCAAAGAAATGAAACTCAAACTTCTCAGGCCTTGGAAGGAGTTACAAGTAAGGACCACTATCAAGCCATAGGCATGATTAGATTCATACACTAGCAGCTTGTTTTGTCCTGTGCTGTTTAAGAGTTTGCTCGCACTGAAGAATGTGTAAAGTAAAGCAGAGTAAGGCAACACTTATGTTTTAAAACTTGCAGACGTGCACAAAATTAGCACCCTGCAGGAGGTGGGAAAAGGACCTTGTGTGACAGTCACCATCCTAAGTAACAGATACAGGTTCTGGAATCGGAAAAGCAGACAGATTCAAAATGCATTTTCAAGGTCACATATGTTTTGTATCTGTCAACCTTGGAATGTTCCCCCTAAAGCAACGTTTTCCTGTGTGGTGGGTATTCTTTTTCCAGATTATGAATGCTTTGAATCAAGGAAGGGACCTTCCTGAAGATAGCCAGTGAAAATTGTTCTTCTTATATGGAATCTTGTGCTAATGTAGATTTATCAGACATGACATAATATTTCAGAAAACTCTTTTACCAGGAATTACATATCCATTTCCCCAAAACCCTAAAAAAACACTGCAAGATAACTGACAGTCAGAAATAAGAGACTAAGAAACATTCTTTTTCTATTGAGGAAATAAACATAAATTCAAGACTTTTAAGATTCAGACACTGTGTTCATTCACCACAAAGCAAAGAAAGTTGTTAATGGTTAACAGAAGTAAAGACTAAAAGAGTTTGACAGGATGGTACCTGTTCTTCCTTCCACTGAAGTCCAGTTGCTTAAAATCCCACTAATGGTAGTGATAGTAGCTGTGTATTTTCTTCCAGGTACCAAGTCAATGAAAGTGAATTCCTTGGCTTCTTTTTCAAGGCCCTTTTTTATGACAGTAAGGTCCCTGTCTCCCAGTGAAACCACATAGCTGTCCCATTCTGCAACAGGGGTCATCCACATGACGCTAAGTGAAGATTCATTAGCATGCTTCACACGGAGCTGGAGAACAGGCTCTGGAGCTGTAGAAGTACACAAGTATCACAGTGAGAACAGGACTTTGTAGTGAACACACATGCCGTATCTCAACTGCTGTTAGGAATCTGTTCCATAAGACAGAAATGTGACAGCCAGAGAGTATTTGTAATCAAGAGAAGATTCTTTACCTTTCTCTAGCAAGCCAATCTTACAAATCTAGTATTTGTGCTACTCTCCAGTAAAGGGCTGTAGCAACAGACTTCAGCAATCCATTTTGGCTGTAATGCTTAGGCTTAAACATGAGGGATCCATTACATCCTTCATGTCAGGATATATACTTTAGTATGAATGGAAAGCAAAGCCAGTGAACTTTCTCTT
This sequence comes from Eurystomus gularis, assembly GCA_013400335.1. Taxonomy (NCBI): domain Eukaryota; kingdom Metazoa; phylum Chordata; class Aves; order Coraciiformes; family Coraciidae; genus Eurystomus; species Eurystomus gularis. Next base: position 147,109 of record VZZY01010790.1, on the reverse strand, counting down.
CAACTGTGGATGTTAGACAGGGATATAAAACATTTGTACCATAGAACAAATCTACACCAACTTAGCTGTAGCACACAAGGATGCAAATTATAGTCAGAGTGACATTGACTTTGCCCCAGTTCATACCTCAGTCAAGTTGGGAGGCACTGCAAACTTACAGTGGTATAAAAGAATCTGATCAGTGAATTTCTGTGTGTGTTCATGTCTGTCTGTACACGCATGCAGACAGAGGGCATCTGTTACCTAATGTAGTCTCCTGATCTGATTTTTTCACAACTCACTTTTCAAGACTGTGGGTTTATGTAAGAGAAAATTAAGTCAGAATAGGGCCTAATACCTATGCTTCAGAACAGGTACATTATGTACCTGCCAAACACGGCTGTGATACACCCAGTGCTGGATATTTTTCATTGGACCATGTTTTAATTGCTTAGCCGTGTCAATTAAAAGTAACACCATAATTAAGTTATTTTTAACGTATATCAAAGTAAGCAAGATGAGAATAGGCCTTGCTCTGGTCAAGTTGCCTAGAAGTTAGAGGAAGCTTCAGTTCTGTAGCTTCTACTGGTCCTGCCATTGTGCCAAACCAACCAAATGAAGCCCTTGGGCAATGACAGGTAAAGGTGTGGCAGGAAAGGTGGGCACAAGGGAGGGTGAGGATAAAGCAGGGTGGCCCTATCTTATCTCACATTCTGCACTGACATAAGGCTCAGGTTTGAGCTTTGCCTAATACTCCTCCACCAAGTCTTCTTTTCCTCTGAATTGCACTAATTTTGCATTCATAAAGCAGAAACATGAAGATACAATTATTTAAGCTTGAAGCAATCAGATGAGGCTTTGACTAACATGCTGCAAAAGAATTCCACTCGTGTCCCTGCAGTGTATATGGATTTCCTTTGGAAAGGCTGACTTGAACAGACTAACCCCATTTTCTGGGTTTTCCATAACCGGGACGCTAAGGAACAGCCACACTAATATACACCTCAGCCAGCTTTGGTTAACACCACTGACATTCTTTATACAGGCTGGCAAGGAAACCAGTTTGTCACTGGAAATACTGATGAACAATACGGGAGGATCTATGTTGCTCTCTTTAAGAGCTATACAGGGTGCCTACAATCAGCTACAAAACAGAACAGTGAAACATTGCACATGTAGTGTCATGCCTCAGTCATGACAGAATGGTGATGTAATTCCTAAAACATTCACCAACAAAACATTTACCACAAAAATAAACGTGAAAATTTTCGAACTCCTACAAACAATAATTTCCGTTGTTTACAAGGGAGCTCCTTTCTACTGTATCAACAATGAAATTCATCTGTGGATTCCTGAGTACTCTTTCTTTCTCATTGTCCACAGAGCCCAGCCGAACATTGCGCATTTTCACACTTCCTGGATGAGCACGCTGACCTGTCCTCCCCGTGCAGCTAGTCTTGCTCTGCAGATTGCCACTCTCCACAACGACATCCACATCATACTGCCTCCCCGGGATGAGGCCCACGTCGTGGATGAGGTACTCCGTGCTGTCCTTCTCGAGGGTGGTGTTGAGCACCAGGGCCGAGCGGTTCCACAGGAGCAGGCGGTACCTCTCCCAATCTCCCGCAGGGGGCAGCCAGGTCACTCGCAAAGACCTCAGCCAGCCACCACCACCGGCTTTCAGCTCAGAAACGTTCTGGGGAACTGAAATACAGAGATTGAGAGAGTAATTTTGAAGTTGGGTACTACTGGTAAGACCTAAGTGCACACTGGCAAAACCTGTCTCGCAAACATAGCTATTGTAGAAGTACTTGGATCCTTTCAGAGCAACGTGAGGTATCTTGTTAGAAAGGTTGGCATTCATTTTAAAGGTAATTTTTACTGTTCCCCACACATACTGCTCACTTATTCACCGTTGCTTTCTGACATCAGAAATAGAGAACACTGCTTGAGGCAGGCAAAACCTCCCTCATGCACTTCTCAGATCATCTTGCAGTTCTCAGTTAACTCCCCAGCTTCTTCCTGGACTTACACTCACTTAGAAACTCTCATGCAATTTTTCAAAGCTATGGCCGAAACTTTACTGCTATGGGCCAAATTCTAGTCTCAGCAGCAGAAATGCAAAGTCTGATGGCTTCTTCCACAAAGGCCTTGTGTGTCTTAGTCCCTCCCAGCTGTAAGGCACAGAGATTCAAACTGAGGCCCATTAAAGCATCCACTCCGTCCTGTCCTCCACTTCAAGGGTCCTCAATTTACATGCTCAACCTTCCTACCCTACTGCTACAGGTCACCCTGGACCACTGAAGCTTTTCTGATTTTCATGGAATAATTATATATTAACCACACCAAACAGAGATTGGAAGACAGATGCAGACTCGTAGGTTAGGATACCTACAGCTTACTGTTAAGATACTCAGAGATCAGCACTGGAGTCATGACACCATCAGGAAGTATTAACTGTAAACTACAAGGCTAGACTGATGCTCTGAGGTTTCCTCTGGCTTAGTTAATATTTAATTGCTCATTAGCGAGCAATGGATTGAGAGATTTCTATCAGCACCACAAAATACTAGTTTCACTTCCCACAGGCATAGCTGGGTATCAAACCTAGATGTCCCACAGGCCAGTGAATATGGGAGATGTGTTTCAATTGCTGACTGAGTGGATAAAAGCACACAGTATTTTCTCAGCAAGCATGGATGTACGTACATCATAACAGATAAAGTTCAGCCTTGTCAGACTAGTGGGATGTCACACCACCCTTATGGTACAAAGTTTCCGTTCCTAAGATGTCCATGTCCCTTGCCCCAACATTCCTCAGCAGGTTCTCCTGCTGTAGGCACCCGCTCAATACACAGCAATGTGGATTATGTTCTTGGGCAGCCAGCTCTCTCTGTGAGTTACAGAGGAATCCTAGGAGTCTAACCCCTTCAGTACCCATAGACCTGACAGCCTGGATTTACAAATTTATCTTTAGACCACAAAGCTTCTGCTGAAGCCACTTTGTTTTCAAAGCTCTTGCTATCTATGGAAAAGTCAAGGGAAGGAACTGCACATGATCAGCGTCCTTGCCAATGGGACTTCTAGATCTCCAACTTTGAAAGTATTGGGTCTAGGTCACAAATTTGGGGGATCAGTGGTTTGAGTGAGAGCCTGAAGCTCCCCCTTCAGATGGAAATGGTAATCTTAAAGGACTTTAATGGTAGGCTAGACAAAAACATCATGCATGTAAACAGCCCAGCTTTGTACTTACTGGACATGAATGGCTTTTCAGGTCCCTTCTAGCCTGCACTCACAATGGTGTAGCAGCTAGATACGTCAAGGATGTGCCTTTCACATGAGATGTTTAGTTGCAGATGATCAATATTCTCTAAAACAAACACTCTGGTCTCTCTCACACACATTTTATATTTTCTGGCTCTGAGTTTACTAACAATTTATGAATGTATTCCTCACCCACTTACATATTTTTTTCCCCATCTAAATTCTGCCTGGGTGAGGCTGGTGTGGAGCAGATGACAGCCTTTGTGGCCAGTAATGCTGTGGCAGAATTATGCCAGGAATTTTCAGGTTCAGAACTCATACAAGAGATACCTGAAATAAAATTATACTCCTGGAGAAAGATAAACAAAACAATCCAGCTCTACTCAGGCTGCCACATGCCTGCCTTAATTCATGTTGTTGGTAGTAAAGAAAGCCAAGACCTAATCTTTTTCTATTTTGTAGATTTGTGTCTGGAGCAAGGGATAATATTAGACCTTGCAAAATTACTTTAAAAACCGTTAACAATTTGACTACATGCAGACCTCCCCATAATGTAACTAATTTTATATACTATGCTGAGTTGAATTCAAGATAACAAAGGCAGTCAGATGTGCAGAAGCGTGAAACAGTTTTGTAACAGACCCACCCAACTATAAGGTCCAAATGCATTACTGTTTCCTGCTCCCAAGCTATGCTGGAGCTTCTTTTGGCTGCCAGATTAACTGTTTCCAGAGAGTCACGAAGGGGTACTCCCGGAACAATATATTGCTCTTTATCTTATTTTGCCTGGAATCCAAATAATTCTGTCTCCGACAACGATTTTCTACAAGGCCAGCATTGGCAAAAATAGCAGTGGTTAAAATGTTCTTACTGAAGCAGAAGACTTACATGTCCTGCCAGTTGCCATCCGATCAGTAAACAGCTCGCCACTAATTGTGCGGGCAGTAACCTGATAAAGACGTCCTGGAGTTAGCTTGTCAAAGCGAGTCTCTGTGACCGGTGGCTGTAAAGTTTTGACTTCTTTAACTGATCCAAGATGAGACAGAGTGATATTGTAGAAATTGAGGTTTCCTGAAGGTCTTCTCCACTTAACTTTCAAAGCATCTATGCTGTCACCATTAGTCACTGTCAAATCTAAGACTTCAGCTGGGGCTAAAAGAAGAAAATATGAAAGAGAATAAAATACTTCCACCATAGAACATATAAGACCTGCTGCCTCCAAACTGTGATAGTTAAATTTTGCTTTTGAATAGTTACATGAGATGGAGTATGAATGACCATGCCTGAGCAGTGAAAGGGCAAAGTCTGGTCACAGAGAAACTGAACCCAGCCCTGTTTCAGATATTCTGCTGTGGAGAGTGACACCTCTTACGATGCCCACTCTTGTTTCACGGAATAGACAAGCTGTTAACTACATCTGCTCTCACACTAGTCACTTTGACTATAAAACAGACCAGGCACATGCTCATAAGAACTGAGATGCCTTTGTACATTTTGGCAGAGTAAACACTACAGCATTATTTGGGCTATGCCTGATTTACACCAGTGTAGAAAGGACTGGAATCAACCTCCAAATCAAATGCAAATCAAACTCCAAACCAAATCCAAATGCTTCACCAAAGGAAAAGCATTGCCACCACCAATTTCTTCATTTTTCAGGCATGGGGCACACTAAGTACTGAAATGGAGGACCACGCTGCAAGCTAGATGGAGTGTCCTTATGTTCTGAGAAAACCTGTGAGATTCAAAAGTTTTGCACTCTGCAACAGGAAGAAACAAAAAAATCTGAAGAAATAAAATGAAACAAGAGTATAATCCCCAGAACAGCCAGTGCTAGGTGACCACAGCACTCATCTGTGTGCCCGACACATCACAGTATCATTCACTTAATACTAAATTATATTTACATGGTGGGATTTCTGTAAGCGAAACTGCACATTATGTTTCCAAGAAATTAAGGAAAGCAAAGGCATGACCCTGCTTTTGGTTACATGAGTGTTTTAATCATTGGACTTCAGTAGAACTTCATCTTATCTTTCTCTCTATGACCACAGAACTCTATCCTGAAAAACCTGCTTGAAGAAGACTTCATTTCTCAAACTCTGGTCCTGTGAATCAATACTTCTCTGTGAAAAACATTACCAAACCCAACATTCATTTTTAAAGTTCTTACCTTGCTCTATTTTTTTTTCACGTTCTTTTCAGAAGTGCAGCTATTTTACAATCCAGAGGAAAAATGTCACAGAAAATAATTTTTGCAAAACTCACAAGTTATACATCTCCCACTCAGCTAAGTAAGACTCAAGGAGTTAAACTGTCTTCAGTATGTGAAACAACCAGACTACACACTGCCTCAATTCACTGAAGAAGTTCATACAGGAGTCAGATGAACGTCTTTCACAGATACGAGGTGATACTAGTGCGCTTGGGCTCAGAGTGTTAACACCTAACTTTACACGTTTAATGGAGCTGCCAAACTAAGCAATGCAGCTGAGGTAGTTGCAGACACCCTACAAGCTAATTTAGCTGCTAACTTTGCAGCAGTGCTATCTCAGGGAGCTAAATAAGCTTATGGTGTCTCTAACTCCCTCTATAGCCTTTGGAGAGAAACACCTGCCAAGGGTAATTCAGCCACTGAAGTCTGGGAATATACAATTGGAACATAAATAACTTATTATTCTGAAATATATCCTGTAATATTATTAGATTATGGCCCTAGCTTTTTGTTCTGTTGTGACAAATTCTGAAATCATACCTGTCCTGACTGTTCGAAAACTGTTGCTCTCCAGTCCTGCAGCCTGGGTTATGATAGAAAGGTTATACAGGTGGCCTGCTGTAAGTCCTGAAAAAGTGTAGGAGGTCAGAGGATCTTCTTGGTGAATCTCATGAACTGGGACATGATTATCCAGTAACACCAGCCTGTAATGATCCACATGCCCAAAGCCAGGAGACCATGAAGCATGGATAGTGTCTCTCTTGACACTGACTTGAATATTTTTCACAGGGGATGGCACTGTTGGAATAAAAAACACATTCTTAAGGCCTAATGGTTATCTCCACAATTTCAGCAATTTTTAACAGGTTTACCTTTGAAATATGTTAAGTTTCTTTAGGGTTAGCGAAAACCCAACCCCAAATTTATGTCCAAATACACCATAACAATATGCCTCCACTTTTAGCAAACAACTATTTATGGTTGTCAGAAATTTTTATAATCAATATATACTTACATATATAAATATATTGCCAAGTAGAAGAATTACATGTATTTGTCAATTTCAAAATGTAGAACTGCAAAATGCTGTAAGTGGTTTTATTTAGACAAACTACAGTAAAAGAAGTCCTACCAGTAGATCCACTTATGCGAAGTTCTGGGGTACTCTTATTTCCAGCAACTGCACGGAGGACAATGTTGTATTTATTCCCAGGGATGAGACCGGAAAAAGTATTTTCTGTTTTTGAAATTCTTCCTGGCACAGAGACTTCTTCTATCTTTTTATTATTGTGATCAAATAATACTAGGTTATACAAGTCCACCTTTCCTGAGGAAGGATCCCACTGAACCTGCAAGCTTGTGAGTGTAGTTTTTTCCTTATTAATTTCAAAACGAGGTGGTGGTAAGGGATCTGTAGTTAAAAAACAAACAAACCAACAAGCAAACTGAAAACATAAACTAGTGTTTCTTGCATTGGGATTGTCTTAAGTTTTACACAGCAGCCCAAAAAACTTTCCAAAACTCTCATTTTATCGTCACCATGCTGCCGCTGCTTTCCAACAATTATTTTTCTTTCAATTTATAAACATTGTATCACTGAAACCTATCTGCAAGAGTCCTGCAGAATTCAGAAATGTTACTTGTGTATATGAGTACATACACTTACCTACACACATATATAAACATATAGAAATAGAAAAATATAGAAATATAGAAAAACACTTCCTGTTGTGGATGTATACAAGCTTGGAAATCTGCTGATAGTAAAGCTGTAACTATTTTAATAAGAAACAGCAAACATGAAAATCCAGCAAATTATGCTTAATGCTTCAGTGTAATATAGCTTTATAGATACAGTGTTACCAGTGGCTTTAATTTCCTAGCACTTAACTTAAACACTTCATCACTAAGGGGCATGAACATTTTACAGTTTTAAGGGCAACAATCCTTTGGTATTAGTATTACCTTATAGAATCATAGAATCATTATGGTTGGAAAGGACCGCCAGGATCACCAAGTCCAACCTTCATCCTAACATCTCTCTAGCCACTAGACCATAGCCTCAAGTGCTACATCTACTCGTCTTTTAAATGCCTCCAGGGATGGTGACTCCACCACCTCCCTGCACTGTCTGTTCCAGTGCCCAACCACTCTCTCAGTAAAGAATTTCTTCCTAATCTAAGCTAAACCTCCCCTGACGCAACTTGAGGCCATTTCCTCTCATTCTATTATTAGTAATTTGGGAGAAGAGACCAACACCAGCCTCACTACAACCTCCTTTTAGGTAGTTGTAGAGAGCAATAAGGTCTCCTCTCAGTCTCCTCTTCTCCAGACTAAAGAGCCCCAGTTCTCTCAGTTGCTCTTCTTCATAAGGCATGTTTTCCAGACCCTTCACCAGCTTTGCTGCCCTTCTCTGGACCTGCTCAACCATTCTTCTCTGGACCCACCTTCAGCTACTTCAACCAGTTACTGACAGACTATACTTCTGCTCTACTGTAGCATTGTCCACACAAATTTAAAAAACCCCCAAACAGTATATTGGATAAACTTTTAGGAACTATATTTAACTGGGACTATTTCTCTGAGAAACTCTCAGCATTCATTATGTTGTTTATTAAGGAGCCCTCAGAGAGGGAGTGTATGGTGCATCAAGGCTGAGAATTGAGGTCTCCAGATGAACGGTGCTTTGAACACAGAAGGATTAGACTGTTTTTCCAATGGAGTTGTTGCTGTCTCCTTCCCAGAACAAGGCAGACAGAAGAGTGTGAAATCATAAAAACTGCACTGTAAAGGCTGAAAGGACAAAGTTGAACCTACCCCCACTGTAAGAATACAGCAGTTGGAGTATCATGGGGCTAGTTGCCTTTAAGCTGTTTTTTCTTCAAAGCCTGTATGGTGGAGAGGGTTTAATCACTTCTTACAAAGCTCTGGTGAGACCATACTGGTGTCAGGTTTTGGTGGTATGCTCTATCAATTAAATATATTAGGAATTCCAAGGGAATATCCCCCTCCTTGGAGACATTCAGAAGCTGTCTGGACATGGGTCCTGGGCAACTGGCTCTAGGCCTGGCTTGGGCAGTGGGCTTGAGCCAGATGACCTCCAGAGGTCCCTTCCACCCTCAACCATTCTGTGACTGTGAAAAACACTGTGTCCCTTTGAACTCAAGCTTCTGCTTAAATTCAGGTTCTTCCTTCGGACCACAGAGACACTAATGGTCTTCCAAAAAAGAGATGAAAATCAAGTTAACAAAATCAATCAATAAAAATAATTGTATTTTCTTGACCTCTTTCTTGAAAGCCAAACTAACTCTGCCTAAATCTGGAAAAAAAAAAAAAATTCAGCACATCAAGCTTCAAGCCAAATAGTTAAAACTTCACCCAGTTACAGCAACTGAAGCAGGAGGTTTTAATGAAAAGTGTCCGGAAATCTTAACAATAGGCTTGACTACCAGCTCCACCTATAATATATACTAAGCCACTAAAGACCATTATGTTGGCGAAAGTGAATAGTAGCGGTATAATCTTGTTCCTTGAAGGCAAGATTTTCTAATCAGAAAGGTCAAACTTTGGGAGGCAGGAATAAGTTCCAACAGTATATATGGTCAGATGCACAGCCAGCTGAAAAGTTTTAATTTTCACTAATATCAAGAGAACAATAATGATAACTGTCAAGAACTTTAACCCTCTCTCTGACAAAATTAGGATAAGATTCACTGCTCGTTAGCCCTGCAAAAATAATTGACATTGTAATGGCATTATTTGCCAAGTTCTACAAAAGAAGACACATCTACATTTTTAGAAGCGCTTACACTGTCCTGGGTAATCTGTCTTCTAAGGTACATTAGCAAAGAAAAGAGTTGCGTGCCTAGAAGGTGAAGTTCAGAAATTCAGACTTTATCTAATCTATCTGGTCCAGAAAACAAAACACTCAGTGCTTTGTACATCCGCTAGAACAAAGGAACAATGAGATTGGGAAGTGCCTGGGCTGAAAGAGCCAGGGATGGAAACAAACACTTAAAAAGCCATTTACATTGTTACACAAGGCTCTGCTGGCAATGATACAACACTGATATATCACAGAAATAAAATATTTTCACAAAGATATTTTTGCACCATTCGATACTATATGAATGAATGTCTCCTGGTCTACAAAGGAATCTTCCTGATGACTTAATATTGTTTGAATTATATGGCACCTCCATTTTCACTTTCTGGAAAGCAAATACGCTTTGTGTGCACAGCTGCTACAGATACATTTCAGAGAAACAGTAGATATGGTTATGTCCAAGCCCAATGACAAGACTCCCAAATACAGCTGGTAAGCACATAAACACCCCTGCTTTGTGAGGAGAAAAAAAAAAAATAAGTGAGAGATACGAGCCCAGGACTGAGTAAAGGGGAATTCCTGCCAGCCTCAGCCATCTTCCTACCAAATTACCAATTTTTTTCCTAGTTTTCCCTATTCATAAAACAGTAACCTACTTCACAAGGACTTTTCTGAAGATTAAATAGAGAGGGTTGATTTCACTGTCCCTATTAAATACAAAAATCCATTTTGGGGGGATGATATGCAACCTAAAAAAACTTTAAACCATGGTTATTTATTTTCTACTTATACTCTGCCTTTTGAGATGATGATCATAACCATTACCTGATTATGGATGAGAGGATTACACAGCCTATAGTCAGAGCCATGTCACGGTAGTTGTTCCTACAGATGGCTAATAAATCCGATTTGTCCCAAATAATTTGAAATTTACAGGAGTGAACACATGGCCAAGCCATGCTTCTGGCATTTACAGAGTTACATATTACAATGGAAAAACACTCTACCAGTCTGTGTGTTAAAAGGTAGAATTTTTCACCTCTTTTTATTCAAATATTTAGCAATTTTTCTGACAAAAAATTTTTTACCTGTTAGTTCTCTCAGTACAGGTGGCTTGGATTAGGCAGTAACATACAGCATCGGAGAAAACAATGTTGAAAATGGCATTTATAAGCTTATTTTAGAAGATATATTTGAAAGCATGGGAATTACCAAGTTGTTTTTCATGGCTCTCAAGGCCAGTATTTCAAACCTGAATTTCAATTTAGATTCAATTCAGAATTGAAATGAATAAATTTAACCATAACTTCAGATCTGTTCATATACTAATGTTTTTAACTAGAATTTTAATGACCTAGTCATTCACTAAGAAGATACACTACTGAAATACAGTTATACTGATGCACAGACACTTAAGAGAATTGAAAACTTTAAAAGTGTTTTATCTGAAATCAAGAAAGACACAGCCCTACCATCGTTTGTCAGAGTAGCTCTCAGTCACAGATATAGTTTTACTAAGAACAATAAAGAAAAGAACATGAAAAGACCAACAGGTGCATGTGTTGTCCTAACTTTAGAACATCAAACATGCTGACTAATGGTATGGTTTCATGTGCTGTTTTATGTATATATATATTCAAAAAATGTAACAAATGGTAAATATTCATATGAAATAAATATACAGACTTGTGCCTACTAACATCTGTAATCGCAGGTTTGCAGTGGAAAATTTATCTGTAGCTCAGAGCTGATAAATAGTGTTATCAGCTTTTTCTTCACTTCCTATTCTACCAAAATAGCACAATTGCCAACATCGTATGGGTGTTTGCATGCCTGTGTATACCTGGCTTCTATAGTGCATATGTGATTGTATTTTCCATCTTTTTGGATGACCTATTTTAGTTCTTTTCTAGAGGATTAAATACTTGCCATTTAAAATGGATAACACATAGATCAGAATTTCTTGAATAAAGAGACTCCACCTTAGTGGACTAGCACAGATTATTGTACCAGCATTCCATATGTTATTGGATTTCACATCTAAGCATCCACAAGTGAAACAGAAGCTGCTTCTCTAGTCAAAGCTTCACAAGAGGTCTGGTGTTACTTGAGTTTACACAGTCTTGGTGAGCTGCGCACTTACTATATTGGAATATCAAACCTGCAAACAACATGGACTTAAGCCATTGTTATAACTATTATTTTAATGGGAACTTAAATACTCTAAAGGCCAAATTAAGTTAGGGATTTGGTTCTCTTCAAGCCTTCACATTACAACTGCAACTACGGCACACATTAATCACCGCTTTCACCTTCAGTCCTTAGAACAAATCACACTCAAAATGTAACAAAATATTTCACTTTTTATGGGCCTAGCTACTCCAGCACTTGTATAAGAGACATGATGAAAACTGAATTCATAACAGGAATGAACACTTGAAAATTTTAACAGGATTGAATATGAGCAAAAAGTTTCTGAACTCGGTATATAAATGAAGCTGCAACTTTCTCCGTGTACTTTTATTGTATCAAGATGACAAAAATGTTCAAAACCTCATTTTGCAAAAGTAAACACATGAGATGAGATTCCTCTCACTTAACTTCAACTGCGTCAACTTCAGGTGCCTGATTTAACCTAAGCTCCTTTTAAAGTCAGTGGAGAAAGCTGGGCACCTCCAAAGGACAGCTTAGTCTATCTTTCTTAGACAAAGAGCTCAGGAAGGGAACCTCACCGGGCACCAAGGTCAGGCATCGTATTTATAGATGGCCCACGGTAGCTTAGTTCCGCTACCATTCAAATCGGTGACAATTTTGTTTACAATATGGTTGAAAATCATACTCACACTTCCATATTCACAGCATAGTTTCCAGAAACACATGCCTATGGACGTTCCGGCTCAGCAGACGGTAAAATAAAACTACTGACATCAAGTCACAAAGGAACAGGTGAAAAAGAGCTTGCAGAAAACTGGTTTAAAATGCTACCCCTAGTGGAAACATACAGAGGAATAATCCTCCCTGATTCTGCATTGAAATGCATGGCACTGACAGTACAATATAGGTTGCTGACAGGCAAACAAACCCTGTGTATTCTTTAGGAAAAAATATAAATTGACAAATTTTGGAGGTCACTGCTTATTTTGAACACCATCAAGCGATGCGAGTAAATCAAGGGAAGCAAGGAACCATGGAGCAATCTGAGTAGCTGTTCTTGCAGGAAACCTCCACAGTTTCTCTATTAATTTAATGCTTTTGATTGATTTCAGCTATCCAAAATCCAAACACAGACCTCACCTCAACTGTGGTCCACTAATTCGCAGTATTTCAACTTAAACTTTAATCAGCCTTTTCACTCTGACATCAGCTACATAATAAGACTATAATCAGTAGTTGTTTCCAATCACTTTTATCAAATCAGGACACAGTCTTGCAAAATCTATCTACTTATTAAAAAAAATACATAAATCACATGTACAAGTTACTGTCTATATGACCATTCATTAATCAAAATGCAGTCTAAAGTGGTATCTTTTTCTCTACTTCTACACAAGTGTTTAGTAATAGATCTTTACCATCCAGTAATGACGGTGATTTATACCTGTCACTCTGGCAATGGTTGATTTGTTCTCTACATTTTCAAATTACAAGTCATCAATATTGGAAACAGTTGGTATGATGCATGACTTGTATTTAAATTACTGTCCGCATAGAAACCATTACTCGCTTCTACCAAGTGACATGACTTGTGCTCAATGCGTAGCTATCACACCAGCACTAGACCTTTTTTAACTTGAGTTACCAAAGCAAATTCATGAAAGGTATTTAGTGCAGGGAAAGCGTTTGACAGTAAACAATGCCTCTGAACCGGTAATTAAGTATTCAGCTGCTGTAATTTTCGATACTAATACTGCAAAGTACCTCTCCAAAACTAACACTTCAGGAGCAAGCCAGGGAGGCACTTAATGATGGACCTCATTTAAGACATCTGTTTTGAGTCTTGTGTTACCACCACTAAGAGGTTGGACAGTACTATATTTCACCATCTTTAAAAAACCACTAATACAGGTAGAGTCCAGTTCTGTCACTGCAGTCAGCAGCTCTGGGTCATTCATTGCTTCATAGCCGAGCTGTTCACATGCACACACAAACACACGTGCAGAAATGAGGCTTTCCTTGGCAGCACTCTGGCAGGCTGCTGGAACATTTTTACAGCCAGTCATGGATGTGAGTGCTCTGCACACAACTGTACATCATAACACCTCACTGGCTGTGTTCAAGGGAAACATACAAGCAAGAAGTTTCAGCCTTACTTTCTAACTTTTAGACCCTGGTTAGCCAGAATTAAAGTACAGAAATGGACAGAAACAGTAAGTTATCCTTGAATAGGATCTACCTGCCAGGAAACCGACTGTATTTTAAACACAGTAAATAAGCTGTCACCTGAAGAACTATGAAGCCAATAGGTTTGCAAGAGCACAAAGGATGTTATAGGCTACTACCTCTTCAAGCATTTTGCTGGATGGCAGCTTAAGGGAGTGGCAGAAACATATTCCCAGCACTGACCTAATCTCTGTACAGCACCGTTCTCCTTTCAAGCCTGCTGGGTTAACTTCTGGCAGCGGTGTAAAGAGAGCTCGAGTGCAGGACAGCTATGTCCAGCCCTGCAGCAGCCGTGAACGCACCTCCACCTCTAAGAGGAGGACCTCTCACAGCCAGCCAAAGCCAGGGGACGGGAAGGAAAAACGCGGCGCCCCTCCCCGAGCACCTGCCGTGCCCTCCCGCCCGTACCTGTCCGCACGGAGATGTTGACGGCCTCCCCGTCGGCGAGCGGCTCGATGCGGAGGTGGTACCAGGTGCCGGCCTCCAGGCCCCGCAGGGTGCAGCCGAAGGAGCCGTTGCCGGCGGGGGCGGGCTGGCAGCCGGCCGCCCCCCCGTCCTCGGAGCGTCCGCTCAGGCTGAAGTTGCAGGCGCGGCCCGC
>VZZY01010790.1:0-132290 GCA_013400335.1 Eurystomus gularis | reverse complement strand
GGCTGGCCCCGGGGTGCCGCCCCTCGCTCCTGGCGGGGCCCACCTTCCTCCTGGCTCCTCTCCCACCCCACTTTCCTTCCTTCCTTCCTTCCTTCCTCCTTCCTCGCCGCTTCCTCCTCATGTCGGCCTCCCCTCGGGGCTTCTCTCCCCGCGCTCCTCCGGGCTTATGGGGGCCCCCGCTGTTGGTGGGGGGCGGCAGCGTTCCCGCCCCATGCCAGCTGCACCTCACCTGACGCCACCTTGCCTCGCCTCATGGCTGCCTCGCCTTGCAAGCACCTCTCCTCGTGTCTGCCTCGCCTCATGCCCGCCTGGCCTCGCGTCTGCCTCACCTCACACCTGCCTTGCCTCCCTGGCCTTCTTGTCACCTCCCTTGCCTTACACCTGCTTCGCTTCATGGCCACCTCACCTCACATGCTCACTTGTCCTCCTGCCTGCCACCGCTCGGACCCACCCTCCTCTTGGCCTCAGCCATCACTAAACCAACATTCCAGCTCTCACATCCCAAACACTGACATTTTTCGGGGTTAGCCACAGACCACCAAGGCCTTCATCCTCTCCCCAGCCCTGTGGCGCTGCGATCAGAGCCATGGCAGCAAGGAGACTCCCAGCAGAGCCCGATGCTGAGCTGCTGCCCACAGCCTCAGGTGCTGGTGGAGGAGTAGCCTGTCTGTCAGTGGCCAAGTTATCTCAGCATTTTGTTTTGTTCTGCATCAGCTTGTGTCCTTGAAACAATTCATTCTCACATCCCCTGAATAACTCCCAAGCTAAAATTACACACAAGAAGGCAAGAATGTCTCCCAGTTTTCTGGCTGCACCAAACGAGCTGTGCGCAACTCCGAACTGGCTGTAGCCATGGCACTGCTCTCCATTTCTGACATGCGTGCCCATTTCCTTCCTGTTTAGGTTTCAGCCTTTAAAACTCATGTGTATGTGTATGTGGTGTGGGGTGAGGGAGAAGAAATGTAGCCAGAAGTCATTTGGGCCTTTGGATACTCAAATAGACCATAATCTAACAACCATTGGGTAAATATGAGGTTGCATACAGCAAGAAGAGTGTGATGTTTACTTTCTGCAATGAGAATGGCACTTTTCTCCATCTTTCTGTACTGTGTGATGCACATGGGATTCTAACTTTCAAAAGCAGCACCTCAAGCAAATTCAATACCATCTCTGTTTCACTTTTGCCTCATTTTAGGGAGAAAAAGGTGCTAGGGTTTACAAATGTTAGTCTGCCTTTTAGGGGAGCTGCTGCTGTAGGATTTTTCTGGGCATCAGCCTGTCAAACAAGATACAAATGTCTGAAAAATCTTAGCTCTCAGTCTTCTGTTCAGAAACTGAAGGTCTGAGCACTTTTGGTGGTACCTGCACCTATGGAAAGCTGGTGAAAGGGCTGGAGAGCATGCCCTATGAAGAGCGATTGAAGGAACTGGGTTTGTTTAGTCTAGAGAAGAGGAGACTGAGAGGAGACCTCATTGCCCTCTACAACTACCTAAAAGGAGGTTGTAGCGAGGCTGGTGTTGGTCTCTTCTCTCAAATTAGTCATGATAGGACGAGGGGAAATGGCCTCAAGTTGCGTCAGGGGAGGTTCAGATTAGATATTAGGAAGAAATTCTTCACTGAGAGGGTAGTTAGGCACTGGAATAGACTGCCCAGAGAGGTGGTGGAGTCACCATCCCTGGAGGTGTTTAAGGAACGAATAGATGCAGTGCTTGAGGATATGGTGTAGTGGTTAGAGAGGATTTGGTGTAGTGGTGTAGCGGTTAGAGTGATGCTAGGAGAAGGTTGGACTTGATGACCCTGGAGGTCCTTTCCAACCATATAAATTCTGTGATTCTGTGATCTGCCCCAGTGGAGCTCCATGCCTGATCCTAGGGACATGGCATTGAAAGTGCTGGGCTTTACTTGGCAAAGCTCGGGATGATGAACATCACCTTAAGTAATGCTATAAATATGTGTTGATTATTATGCTGTTCTCAGCCACTGCAGAACAAGATCTCCCTTGGAAGAGATGTTTTATGTACTTCAGACAAAAGGAGAGACTGTGGCCCAGAGAGCTAGTACAGTCATAAACCGTTGATGGAAAACACAAGGTGTGTGTTAGACCTAAACTAGGACTAAAATGGCATAAGTGTCTTGTAATCAGTTCAAGGTGAGAGAGTTTTAGTGTAAATTCATCTTTAGATGATTATGCTATTTTGACCTGATGGCATAAACCACATCAATATTTTTCCAGCACTGGAGAAGAGCAAATCTGAAGGCTTATCGGGATTTTTGAATTACTTCAAACCCCTCTCTGAAAATTACAGTATTTGAAGTAACTTGCCTTGTCTTGGAAAGTGGAGCTCACATGGTAGGGATTTTTGAAAACATCTGTAATCTGAATTTGCAGGGAAGACATAATTCAGATATGTAGATTTAAATTAGTTAAGTAGATGTATATATGAAAGGGAGAAAAAAAAAACCACAACAGTGCGAAGTTATAATATTCAGGAAAGAAATTGAACCTACCACAAGTAAAACTTAAAGACTCTTGGAAATGTCTGTGTCTCTTCCAGCTGACATAATATAATGTGTGGAGAAAAGGGAAGTTGCTCCTTCTGAGCAGCGTCCATCATTTAGAAGTATCTACTTTATTACTCATATTCTTGCTGTTCTCAAATCTTTAAGACTACCTTTTTGTTTTAGTAGAAAACTACTAGTTTATTAAGGGTTTTGAGACTTTCTTCTGCATGTTATCCAGCACAAAGCTGGGGCCTGTCACAGATGTCTATGTCAACACTGAAGTAATACAGGAGAGGTCCATCATTCACTGGTGGCAATAGATTTATATAGAATAGCCAACACAATATGAATAATTATTTCCAGACTGGTATTGAATAAATGGGCTTTTAGCAAATCAGCAGTCACACAGCCCTTAAACCCTTACTGATTTTGTGGCAAGCCAAGAAACTAATTAAAAAAAGAAAAAAGAAAAAAAAAAGAACTGGAAGTGAGTGCTGGGAGTGGCCGGACGTGTCTCTAATAGCAGGCTCCAAAGTCCCTTTCAGACACTTTCCCAAGGTTTCCTGACTTTTTTTTTAAACACCAACCTCTCTCTCTGTCTCTCTAATCAAGAGGAAATGGGCTTTGCATAGCTTTTGTCATGGTTTGAAAGTGCAAGCTGCAGTTTTATTTGAAATCCAAGGCTGCTCTAAACCAAACATTTCGTTCGATTGAAGTGTCACCATTGTCCCCCCCCAAGTGGGCATGCTCACAGCCAAGTAACATCAAGGCTTTACTTCTACAAACAAGAGGACCTAGTCTGGGCAAATGCAGTTCAGGGAAGGTATTGTCTGCCTAACAACAATACTCAGCGCTTACTTAGCCTATGTGTTTTCAAAGTATCATATTAAATCCAGTTAATCCTTTAAAGTTTCCTGCTAGTTTGATAAAAATCTTTTTAACTCCACACTAAAGACAGAGAAACAGAGATGGAGGCCAAAGATTTAAAGTTTGTGTGTCTAAATTTGTGTATCTCGATTCAAATGTCCAGACGTGGCTGGAGGCTCTAAGGGACAAGTATTCATGATTTTTTTTTTTTTTTTTTTTGAGGATATGCTTAGGAGTGTTTATCATGAGGATTCTGATTTGAAAGCTTTGACCTAAGTAACTTGCTCAGTGCATTTGATGTAATTCAGGAGGTTTGAACCACAGTAGCTTCAGTTCAAACACTGCCATTTCTCTAGCACTGGTGGGATGATTTAGCAGGAGTGCTGGAGACAGTTTAATTCCAGATTATATAGGACATTTCCATTTGGAGGAGACTGGTATTCTCTGCAGGAGAATTCTATGCATGTGGACAGAGGGCATGGGGAAATAAGATCGGCCTGCCTGCACCAAGCCAGGATAATCATATTTTAAAAGAACTGTCTCCATCAGCTATGGAATGGGGTGCAGTGCATCTATCATCAGCTTAGTCACTTCCCCTCATCAGGACTAGAAAAGCTGTATCAAGGTCCATAAACCTTTGAGTTGGTTATTTGGGTCAACATAATCCTGGGTGACACTACTTCTTTCTCCCTGTCTCTGGTGACATTGCTCATACCAGTTTGTACAACTTGCTGTGTCCACAGCCCTCCCAAATACAAAACACATTTCTTGGTCTTATCCACAGTAACCCTGACACCCAAAGTAGTAACTGAAACAACATGTTTGCCTGCCCCAATACACTGAGTGCAGTGTGGTCTCCTGGAGAAGAGGCCACAGGGAATTTAGGGATTTTCAGTCCTAAACCACTATGCCTTGATAGTGATACCGAGACCAATGACGTCCTGCATGCTGTAGCTCTAACTGCCCCTGCACATTTTGCCAATGGTGGTTCCAGATTTGCTCTCAGATTACTTAACTGTGCCTTGTAGAAAAGGAAAACTGGGAACTGCTGTGGAAGTACTGAGTGCTCACCATTAACTCCTATAGACGGGGCTGGCATCCCCATTCCCCTCCTTTGCCAGGGCTGTTTGGGGTTGGACAGAGCAGAGATCAAGCAGTGGATGTGCATCTCCACTCTGCCTGTCGGTCAGTAGATAAGCTGGACAGGGTCAAGGCCAGGGTTCCTTGTAAGGCAAGTTAAAGCATTTAGATTCTACTTGCTTTGATCTGTAAACCATGCAGGTAATTTTAAGCCTCAATTATCCTAAATAAGGTCATAAAACGTACTGTGATTCTTAGAGCTTAATTAGACCTAGACCCTCATGTTGTGGAACAAACCAATGGCAGAGCCTAATTCACTGGGAGCAGATACCCAGGCTTCTGTGGCTCCTGCTACATCCCTGAGCTTTCCATTGTTCCTCATGTATCGTGAGCATTTCCCTCGAGCTTAGAGATTTTCCTAATGCATTGTGCACACCAGGAATGTGCTGTACAGAAGAGGCGGAGTTTTTCTGCAGCTGTGCTTCTAGTAAAAGGCACTATCAGCATGAACAAAGCATCCCATCAAAATAAAGAACAAAGCTTAGTCCTGTAGCTGGTTTTTTTTAGTCTATGAAACATCCACCTGTAATAGCTATCAAGCTCCACAGAGTGGAGCAGGCTTAATAAAAATCAATCAATATTCCTTCTGCCTTACCTCTTCTGTAGTGCTAGAGTATTGGAGAGTGGTTATTGGAATCCAGGCTTTCTCTGTTACTGCAGATTTCAAGTCAAAGTAGAGGTTTTCAATGAGATACTTAGAGAAGTGGTCTGTCACGTTTCTGGTGAACATCTCTGTGCTACTCTTCAGCAGATTTTCAGGTCCAGAGGTAACAGCGTTTAAAGGTGGGGAGGTAGTTCTAGTGCTTCTTATGGAAGTGTCTGCGTCTTGGAGATCTACAAATAAAGTAATTAAAATCAGCTGTACATTTTTTTATAAACTATTCTTTAGATGCTGACATGACTTCTAAGTAGTTTAAGGGCACCTGTCAGTTCTTTAGTTGTTTTCAGTGAAAACTTACATTTTGCATCAATACCAAAGTCTGTGCAAAAACAAAAACAGAAAAAAAATTAATTTCCCTGAGCATTCATACCATTCATCTTAAATATGGTCCATTAATGATTCTGAACTGAAGAGAAAGGTTGTACTTTGTCAATAACAGCGCAATGTTTTCACTCATAGCTTTTTCACTTGCTTGAGCCTATCAAACAGCAAATGGTTTCAGCTTTATATGGCTAACCCCCCTACCAGATTTGTAAGTACATGGGCCAGATTCTCATCTGCTTTTTGTTGGTGTAAGTTCAAAATATAGCTTTGTTTGAGATAATTTTTCAAGATAATTTGTTCAAGATACTATTTTTTTGTTCAAGATATTTGTTCAAGTTAAGTTCCTTGTACTCACATGGGACATTCTTCTTGCGTTTTTAAATTAGTCCCATGCAGAGACTGTGCTAACCCCTGACTGTTCTCTTCCCAAGGTTCAGCTAACAATCGTATCATTTAACTGCAAATATAATGGTGGATTTGCTTTTTTAGTCACGTATGCTTCAGAGAACGCCAAAGTTGCAATTAGAGCGCAGGAAAGATTTTACTACACATTTTTCCTCCACATTTTCATTGCTCTTCCTCCCCATTGGTATGTATTTAATATCCTTTCTTTGTGGCTGTGAGGGCAGGGTTCAACCTGTGGTGGCCTCTACATCTGGTAGCATCACATTTCAGCTAAGCGATTGGAATGACTCACTGGCCCCTTCTACTCACAAAAAGCTGCCCTGCCATTGCTGGAGCACAGCTAGCATGCGTTGGCTCAATGCCCAAGACACTTTGTCTGTCCTTGAACTGGGGTCTCCAGCATGACAGAACCTTGTTTTGCTGCTGAGCCACTGGGCTGGCTGCCATTTATAACAATTTTAGCTCACAAATCCGCTAAAAAAAAAAGGTAATGACTGGGTTAAATTGCAGCAGAAGCTTCCAAATGTAATTACTTGGTGTGCAATTATGATGTCTTTGCAGGCCAATGTGTGATTACCTCTTACCCAAAGGATCAGTGGGTGAGCTTCCATGGAGCCAACATGATGGGTTTTTTTGTATATGTGTAAATATATATGTTAGAGTGTTTATATAATTTGCAGTACTCTCATCTGCATCCAGAAATAAAAGTGAGATTGCAAGCCCTTGTAAGAGACACTTTTATGCAAGTGTTTCCTGTGCCTGACAGTGCAGTGCATTCACCTGGTACGCGGTTTTGGATCCTCTTGAAAAGGATTAGTTTGCCGGAATAGGTTGATACCTATTAAACATTCCCCCTACTTTTATCTAACTGTGCTTCTCTCGGAATAAAAATCTCTGAGTCTCCATTTAATTACAAAAAATGTTGATCAAACATTTTTCCAAATCAAGGCACTGAGAATAATACTACAGATCTAATTCTGCTCACTCTTATACCCATGCAAAGAGTTTAACTGTATCCTCAGGTCTGGCACAACACTGCACGATCATCCTCGTGCTGCTGCACTTGCAGAATCCCCTGCGGAGTGCCTGTGCTGCAGAGTCTGCTGTGGTCCTACATCACATACCTTCATGGCCCACACCAAAAGGACAGGGAAGAGTCTGGCAGAGGCAGCCCTGTTGTCAAGGTGTCATCAGCTGCTGCAACAAACCCTTTAGCTGATACAAGTCCAGCCTTAGTCTAAATACCATGTCAGTCATGGTTCCTGGGGATCTCTTATTAGTCAGGGGTCCTGGTAGGCAACTAGAAATGCTAGCCCCAAGGACTTGGAAAGAATTAGGCTTACTGGCTCTCTCTCTCAGATATCTCCATGTTCAGCAGGGAATAGAACTTACTGATAGAAATATGGCTAAAAAAAGAGTACATCTGAGTGGCTAGGAACCACTTAGGAAAAAAGGCTCCTAAATATAGATTTACACACCCAACTTAAAAACACATTAAAAAAAAAATCTTGGCTTTATTTACAGACAAATAGCAGTGATTCCAACAGGAAGACATTTGCGTTCCAGTGCAATTGTGCTTTAGGAAAGCTGCTGTTCCATAAAAGGGAAGCTAGTGCTGCCAGTGACATTTACGGGACTCAGCAGCCAGGGGATAACCAGTATTCCTGGTGCAGGAGCCAAGGGGAGAGCTCAGCCTTCCTGGATGTGAAACACTTGGTCCTCAGTAATATTCCACTATTCCGAGGAGGTACCATGAACAAGCACTTGGTCTTTGCACAGCCTGACTTCACTTAGTTTCCAGCTGAAGGATCTTTCCCAGCAAAGACTGTCAACAGTCAATTACCTATAGCCTATGGATGGAAAGGGCTTGCGCTTAGACTATGCCATGCTGGAACTTCAGATATACGTACCTGCAATTTTCATGTATCCTACACTGGACTGACTAATAGGGTTCATATCTGCCCTCACTTCAAGAACATCAGGATCCAGGTGTGTGTTTTCTTTCGAAGGAAGGCCACTATGGTCCTAGCATAAGGCCCTTCAGAGCCCTTCTTCACTAGCAGGCACTAGAAAAACTAAATATAATAACACTCAAGCAAATAGATTCCTACACAACTTGAGTTCCAGATTTTTAAACCAGAAAAAACTCATCTCCCATCGGGACATCAGCAAAGCACACAGAAATCTCAACAGTGGGATTTTTCAGAAGTGTTTAGCATTGTTCTAGCAGTCTCTTTGGAAATCAGTCATAAAGCTGTTCATGGGAACAGAACTGCAGCACTGACACTGACGCTGATCACTAGTGGCTGAATGATATACAGTGTGTGAACATACCATTGTAATCATCAGTAGCACACCCAGGAGAAATTATGACATTCTGACTAAGCACATATTTCATCCGTGGGGTGTACTGCAGACTGCATCCATCTGCACAGCAGCAGACTGCTTACAAGAAAAGGAAATCCATACGTTTTTCATGTATGATGAGCAAGAGTGCTGATCAGTTGTCAAGTACTGAGAACCCTACAGCGGTGCCTTCAGACTCGGATGAGCTGGCATGGTGCAGCTTTCTGAAACAGCTTGCATCGTACCAATCTGGTTACTCTATTAAAGCACTGTTTCAGAAAACCAAGGCACAACTGCTAGTGAAACATGAATCAGATATCTATTGTATAAGAAAAAATACTTTCTAAGACCACATCTAACTTGTTGACAGCAAGACTTGAAACTAGAAGGGGTTGTTTTAAGATCTCTGTATGTATAGGACAAAATTAACTATCTTTTTAGCTGCCTGCTTGTAAATAGACTGAAAAAATAAAGATTGCGTTTTAAAAACATACTTCAGATTTCTGTTGAATGTAGGAGTGTGACAAAAGAACAAAATCAAGTACATGTCCTTTCTTTCCCATTCCATGAAGACCTTTTAAAACCAGCAAAATCTATGCTACTTGAAAAGTTGTTACCTTCTTCATTTGAAATGTTGTAGAAGAAGTTAGCAATGTTTGTTATCTCATGTCAGAGAGGTCAATTGTCTCCAAACTCCAGTCTAATCCTGAGGCACTCTTTTGCCTGCTTGTTTTTGAAATGCTGAAGTAGCTGCTTAAAGGCTTTTTCAGCACTGGTGGTAGCAGAACATCCCAGATAACTGTGGGGGTGGTACCAAATCACTGTCAGCCCTATTTCTGACACTCTGGATGGCCCCAGCTCACCATAAAGTGGTCTTTTTTGTCACTGGAAGTTATCTAGGCCTCATTAACAACATGGATTACATGTCTACTGAAGAGAGCTTAGAGAGGTAACTACTATGTAGACACCTAGGACTTGGTTCAGTTGCCTGAACATGGTTGCCTAGTGCAATCTGAACTGCTCTAGGACATCTGAGACATCTGCTCAGGTCTCTTATTGTGCACCTATGGGAGATCTATGTCTTTCTGGGCAGCCAGTCAGAAGTCAGGGGGGACATCTTGCTAGGACATCTTTTGCTAGGACAAAGGTTGGACTTGATGACCCTGGAGGGGTCATAATGATTCTGTGATTCTGTGATTCTGTGGTCTTGGAATATCTCAAATGGCAAAAAGCACCTGCGTTGAGACAACTGAAATAAGCCCTTCCTTCAGACACATACATTTAGACACCTAGAAGCTGAAATCCACTCCAATTTCTACACAGAGATCCTTAAAAGATAAAGGGAGAGAATGTAATCATAAAAATTACCAGTATAGTTGTCTGGAATTGGCATCTTTGTTAGCACTCGCAACAGAAGGTTAAATAGTAAAGCAAGACTTGCCATCCTCCTGGTTGCTCTAGAAAGCTGTTCATACCATTCCATTTTTCTGCTGTGAAGGTAGCTGAGCTGATTTTGTTCTATGTCCCCTGTGCTGTGGCTTACTGAGACTTTGAAAATTTATGAAAACCGAAGACCTAAGCTACACTGTGCAGATTTTTCCATTTCTTTTTACAAAATACAAAAATGTATTTATCTTTGCGCTTCTGTCAGCATGCTGTTGGACTGTGTACAAGGTCTTGTAATTATGTCCAAGAATCTGACATTGATGCTTTTCTTTTTCCCAGTGGAGCTGAGCAAAAGTGGTCAGCCATACATTGCTTTGACCAAAGAAAGAAGATTCAAATCATTTTTGGTGTTTCATGGGCTCACATAGATTGCTAGCAAACTCCTTTACTTACAAAATCCTATAACATTATAATTCAAGGAGATAAAAATCGGTTTGAGAGAAAGTTTTTTAGGAAAAAAGTATTGGGTCAACTCAAAGGTGGAATGAAATGTGGAGTTGATTCTCACTGTTTCAAGTTATCTTTGAGAAACTTGTAAAGACTATACACATAAAAATCCAGCCTCTTGTGAACCTGTAGATGGATTGTTGCAGTCATTGCAAACACTAAAGGTGTGAAAAAATTAAAGCCCAGAGATATTAACGTGATCGCAAAAATGAGTAAGGGTTTCTGCCCTTTCTGTGCTTCTGCCACCTTTCTTTGGTGCTCTTCCACCTTCCCAAGCTTGCCTAGAGGATGCATGTGTCTTCCCTTACCATGTTCTACTTCTCCAGTGGTTCAGAGTGTGCTCTGAGTGTGCACTGCTCTGGTCTCTTCTAGCCTCCATCTCACCCACTGAAGTGTCTGCAGTGGGATGTGACTCATTAAGCTCAGGTTCTGATATAAGCAGGCAAACTAAAAATGGGATAAGGGGAAGAGAGAAGCCCATGTGAAAGAGAAGATGCAGGACGAGAAACTGGGGTAGAAAAGGAGGAAGGACTGTGGAGGTAACAATTTGAACATCAGATGGCACATCAGGCTTTGGCTGATACATAGTATCTGATATTTTGTCTGGTTGAGACTGCAAACAAAACAAGAGATGAAAAGATGCTGTATTTGTAATTTGAATTCCTGTCCAGCTTCTTTTATATCTTTGTTCACTGTGGTCCTGAAGTACTTGGCACATAACAGTAAGTAATAAAACCATTCTCCTCCAATCAGCTACTTTAGTAGCTGATACTAAATACTTTAGATTTTACTTTACTAAAGTGGGTCTTTATATTGATATGCATAATTTTAGGGTTTTGTAGCTACAGTTGCTTCAGGAGATGTCCTTGCTATATATGATATGGTAGAAGAGAAATGAATTGCAGAGCGTCATTACAGAACAGTTCATGTCACTTCCTGCATCTAGACTACAGGCTGTGTGAGGGTCTCTGGATCTCAGTGAAACTAACTGCAGCACACAGCTCGGGCTTGTGTCTCTCTTTGAAGTCATACTCTACTTAGTGAATAGTTTTTGGTCTGCATTGGTTTTGAGGTTTGTTAGTAATACTTGAGGTGCCACATAGCCATAGCCTATATTCTCTAACTGGATATTTTATTGAAACTAACCTACCCAGACCAAAAGAACCTTGTAAGAATTGCTTACACAACTCAGAAGTGACATCGGCGTTAATGTGTCACCATTAGCAGTGCTCTGGGTGCTTTCCAGACATACAAGAGGAGACAAGGTTTGTTCTGCAGTTGTTATTTACATGCAACATTTTTTGCTCTTTTCATCTTGGGGGTTGAAAAGAACAAAAATGAAGTCATCCGGCCTTCTACCCCTTCACCTCCCCCATGTTTTCCTTCTCCCTGTTTCCATTCCTTGTTCCTTCTCCTGGATCCTGGGCTTAGAGAAGTTCTGACCCCAAAAGCTGGCCAGTGAAAAGATGACCTTAGCACTATAGAGACTATTCCTCTCTCTGCCTAGAATCTCCTGATGAATTTGATGAGAACTGAAGTCACACCAACTCAAGGGAGATTGATACCTTGTGACCCTTCTTCATGTTAGCTCTTTTATCCAGAAGCCAGATTCAGCCATGGGTTTGTGTGAGAAGGACTGTCTACTGTTAGATTTAAAGTGATCTCTGACTGAACAGAGATGGGATACGTATTTAAACTGATCCTGATTTCCACAGAGTCATTTAGGTCAGGATTGTAGCGAAACACATATATCCAAACACATCTTAAATGACTGATTTGAAATCTAAATCCAAGCTCAGACTTTCCTTAGGCTCAGAAAAATCATGTGTGGCATTTTGAGTTAGGTCCAGAGTAAAAGGTGGTTGCAGTTGTTGGATTTGGAGCGTGTGCTATATCTGGGCTGATAAGATGTTTGGGATGCAATTCAGTGAGTTACTCTTTTGCCAAAATATAAATATTTTTATGAGTACTGTGAAAACAAAGGGCAACTTATATAAAAAGATGGTGTTAGTCAAGAGTAGAAAAACTTACAGCCATTTCAGCTCCAAAGACTCTGCTCAGTTTTTACGAACTTAGCTAAATATAGATTGAATATGTTATTTTAGGCTGATTCACTGCTGCTTTCACTGAAAGTAGACAGATGTTCTTGGAAGACTTAATTTTATGCATTCAACATTGAAAATGTTGACATGTGCATGGATGTCAAGACCAACACTGTGGGAATTAGATTTTGTTCTTTAGTACTTATGATTATTTCAGAATTTAATCTCTTTTCACTTCTTCAGTTCTTTATGAATTTTTTATATACCTGGAATTCTTACTTAGATATTGAGGATCATAATGTACTGTTGGTTTCTCAGAAGAACCTCCCAGAGCTGCCAAAAAGGAGGTAACCGACACAGTGAGACTCTCAAAGCAGATCTACAGGCCTGTCTATGGAGAGAATTTCAGGAAAAGTAAGATAAATTCATTAAAGGACTGAGAAGAGTAAATAGATGAGAAGGTGCTTTAATATCCCAGGACAATTGTCTTATTCATTACTCATTGGTCCTAAACTGTTTCTCCTCTAAGGATGATTTTAAAAAGGATGCAAGGCCTAACTGTGTTAGGCCTCACTTCATCCAGCTATCTGAAGAAAATAACACTGCCTGCATACCTCATCCTAACTTCTGATGGTGTCTTTGAATAAGGAAGCCATACTCACCCTATACACAGGACTTCAAATGATTTTGCCTTTTTAATCTCTAAAATATATGTGAGGGCTGGAATGGCATCTTGGCCGTATTCTGCAAGCTGTCCTTTCAGACCTCCACTCAGGTGAATAATCCTGCTGCTGTAAGTAGAGTTCTGCAGGTGCAAATTTGCTGTAAAAATGGTACCCTGCCTTACAATGAATGGGAAGTTAGAAAGAACAAGGATTTGTTTTAAGCATTCTGAAAACTCAGTCATACACAAAAGTATTGCGTCATAAACCTTTTTTAAAAAAAAATTCTGTAAATACAGTAATAAACTGTGTGTTCCTCAATAAAAATCTATACTCTGCAGGTTGTTCTTATTTACTATGCAGAACCGCTTAATAGTGCACAAGAAGAATGTCAACAGGATTTGCAGGAAGGATTGGCAACATGACATCAAGGGAAGTGTTACTAAGCAATATTCAGACCATTCTACTTTCCATTTTGCTATGGGTATGGAAACATATAACCACACAGGTATATCAACACATCTGTAAGTACGTGCACAGACAGACCCATGCTCAAAGTGCTATTGCAAGAATTTCTGAGATTTTTGATTCTGTTCATTATTGTCAGGATCTTGAGTGTTCTCATATATATTGGCAAAGTGACACCATGTAGACACATAAATGTGTCAGCCACGTTTGTTCTCATCATGCATTAGGGTTAATCAGAGAAATAACTACATGTGTTTGATTTTCAGATGTCTTCTTGCTCTTGACAGATTGAATCTGGATTGGGATGATAAAATGAATGGGGAGGAGAAAGACCTTTACACATCCATATTTTTTAAAAGTACTAGGAATTAGTACCCAAAATTCTGTTTAAAAGTGAAAAAATAAATGACACAAGAATAGTGAGCTGAGGTTACACATAGGTACTTTGATACAAAGATTTGTAATACAGAAAAGGAGAAACATCCTGAAAATATAAAGTGCCTTACAACCCTCACCTGTTGTTAGAAAGATAGCACTTGTCTCAGCTGTTCTTTTTATGGTTCTCTAACTCTTTTCAACTATGAAAACCATGGTTTTGTATGAGTAAAATATCATTTTAAACATTAGAGTTAGCATAAAAGAGGCCTTTTTGTTACCAAACCTTACAGGATGCTTCCTTGAAGGAGTAGCTCACCTTGCTTTGAGCATAGATTTACGTAAACAGGTTTTCCCGTCTCGCTGGCTTCTAGCTGCATCCACGAGTGAAGGTATTTCTTACTCTGCTTGGCCATTACCTTCTGACCTTGCTTTGTAAGAAAGAGCGAGCTGTTGGCCACCTTCAGGAGTCCTTCCTCCTCATGGCAGGTCCACCTGACTGCCTGGGGACAATCAATAATGATGCTGCGAGATGACAGGGCAGACCGCGTAGAGATGCTCAGGCACTGGGCAGATTTCACATGAAGGAGCCTGTCATCTGCTGTCCACTGCCACTGCTGGTTGAGGTTGGTCATATTGCACTTTTCCATAATGACTCCTTTCTTTTCTGAAAGACATTGCTGTTTCTGGACATGGATAATCAGAAACCCTTCTGGAAGAGGAAAATTTCAGAAAGATACAATAGATTACACATGGCTATTTAACAAAAAGCAAATTCTTGATGATTTAAAATACATTAGCAAATAAATCTCTCTTCCCACATTCTATGTGTTGAACTTTTCATGAACCTTCCATATGTTGAACCTATTAAAAAAAAAAAACAAATGCACAACCCACATGATGCAAGTGCTGGTAATGTAAAGAGTGAGAATGCAAAAAGCAAAGTATTGTGGCAAAGGTCACCTTGATCTTCATTATATGTAAAAATGAAGAAAAAATTAAACTGGATATAGAAGAAATCCAAGAACTATTAAGTTTAAATACCAGTTCTAAATACCCCACTTCCCCAGCTTGAAAGCATGCAGAGATCTACATGAACTCTTGGGGTTTTTTTCAGTTTTACAACACCATCTTTTTACAACATGATTTACTGCCTGGAAATTTTTTAAATAAAACTTATAGTGTTTCGGAAGAAAATAAAATATAAGAGGACATTCCCAAATCTGTGTGCCTCTCGGTGCCTGTGCCTTTACAGGAATGGAGGCTCTTCACTGATAGGAAGTACATCTATTTTACTGGATTTACTCCAATGTCCCTAGCTGTTGGTTTTGTGACCATCCTAATGCACATTAGATTAGCTATTTGTGACACCACATTTAAAGATCAACACCAAACACTGAAATGAACTACAATGCATTCATTAAAAAAACCCCCAAAGTTACCAATGCAAAATCCTTACTTGTCACAGAACAGAGAACTGGTTATTTCAAATGCAGCCTCCCTGCCACATCTTGTTTAGGTTTTTCTCTTTTGAAAATCTCAGTTACTCAAATATTTCCAGCCTCATTACATACAAATTGTTAAACCCAACACATGTATTTATTTCCCTTGTTTGAGGTTTGTCATCCCCCTGTTTTTACAGACCTAGGTATTTTCTAACTAAGCATCACAGCAAGATCCTGGCTCTGGAAGTTTCAGAAAGTATGAATTAAAAATAGGAATCTCCCCTTCAGAAAGCTTGTTCCAAAGCTCAGCTCCTGGATTGTCTAACAGGAGATCTTAAAAAAAAAGAAGAGGTATCTCCAGCATAGAAGAAAACAGTTTATTTTCCCTTGGAAAGAAATCTAAACAGAACGGGCTACGTTGGCCCTGCCCCCCATTCCTCTTGTACGGAACCCAGCGAAGAAGTGACTTGGTTTTTGTAAGTCACCAGCTGCGCCGGAGGGCTCTGACCAGTGGCAGACAGAGCAACACGGCGAAGGGGAAATGGGGAGAGACACTTACCTGAGAATGTCAAGGCAAGACAGGTAGAAAGCAGGACGTGAAATAAAGAATCCATTTTCTCTCTAGCAACTCCCCATGCTTCTCTTAAAAAAACCCACCTCAGATAAGTGAAGCGAAGGCTAGGAAGGAAATGTGCCTTCACAGGGGGAAAAAGTCAGTGACGAGAACTTCCTTCTATTCAATTGTTTTGGGGAGTTTTACACCAGTTTGTCCTTTCATATGATTCTTCAGAGTTTACTAGTTGCTTTGTTTTGAAAAAATACAAGCAAAAGAGAGAGGGGTTTTCAAACATCTGGGAAACTGAAAGAGAAGATATTGAATCTCTTTAGACTAAAAGAAAAGGGATTATACTTTTGTGTAATTCATTGTCTGTGAAATATTACAGGTCTGCAGGTGATCTGGATGCTGCTGAATAAGTGTATACTGTATTATCCAGGGAACAAACACACATTTTTTGTAACTCTATGTAATAAAGAAAAATCTAACTCCACAAGTTCTAAAAGCCAAGTGGAGAGAGGGATGGGGAGAAAGGGATGATGAGGAGGCAAAGCTCTGAGAGGTCTATACTGGATCTTACACAAACTCCCCCTAAGGGATCAAGTGATGCTGGCTTTGCCTTCCCATCAGGTGATCCACCTTGCTCCAGGTCAGTATGAGATTGCCTGTGTCCTCTGGATTGGTTCTGCAGTGGTCTGAAGCCATAGTGGAGGCTGACCAAGTTGTGGGCCGTGCCTGTTTATGGGGGTACAAGACCGTGTGGTGCATTAACTACTCCAGTAAAGAATAGAGACTTCCAGTAAATATTTTATATCAAGTGTAATTTATTAGCAGTATGAAGCAAAGTCAACATCACTGCATTAAAAACTCATTATACCCTGTAAACAGACCTCCCAGTGTTGTAAGTCATAATGCCAACTTCACAGTTCTCTAAAAAACAAACTCTTACTTAACAGTAAAGAAAACATTCATAGCAGCATTTTCTTTCTTGTATAACCTGTCGTGGAACAGTCCATATCACTAAAGGCATCTATCTCCTGTGGAAAGAGATAGAGCAGATAAACAACATAAGCAAAAAATTATGTATTAATAAAAGACAGAAAAATATTTAAAATCCTTACCATTTAATATATGCTACAAAGTTTCTTTTAAAAGTAAAATGACTTACACAATTTACAAATACACTGGATTTGGGTCTGTAGCAGGAGCATGTTCCAAGACAATCAACAGTATAGGGTAAATACATACACACTGAATAACAGACATTGTGCTCTGCAACTGCTCTGTAAGACCTACAGTAAATACACATTTAATAGTTAATAGTATGAAGAACATATATTTCCATATAAAATATTAACTGCTTTCAAATCTTTTCAAAAACAAGACCTTTAATTGTTTTATTCTCATCTTCTTTTTTTTAATCCATAATTGAACACTTGCAATTTTAGCAGCAAGAATATTATGTGGCCAAGAAACAAGCTCACCACATAATCAGTAATAGCACTTTACAGTACAGTTGACAGTCCATTCACAAGACAGTTTGCAAACGTTAAAGCATTTATACACTTGATAAACATTTCTTCTGTAGAAGTTCCCATGTCCATCCAACTGCAGCAGTAGCACATACATACATTCCATATGGCAGATATCAGTATTACAGAATTAAACCCACCTTTAGATATATATGCAAAATCCATGTGTAGTTTCAATACGGTACCTTCTTTATAAATCATTTTTGGGAAGCTCACAATACATTCATTTACAGTATGGGTCCAGCAATCTCTATACTGTTGCCAAACCGTCCATAATCCTTTCAGAAGCCGGCCTCAAAGCCGCTCTTCCCACTGCAGTAAACTCCTTGAAGAAGCTGCTGGTAGGTAATGAAACTAATTACCTCAAGAGACTGACATTCGGTTTTACCCTGCTTGGCTTCACTGGACAGCTTCTGCAGAAAGCCTGCTTTCATACAGACTCAGTGCATGGTGCACAAATTCATACTGTTCGCTGGTCTGAACCATTCCACCCCTGAAAAGGAAACACATCAGAATGGAATCTTATTTCTTAAGAATGCAACAACCTCTAGATCCTGGCAACCCCATGACCACCAGATAATACAATCCCTTTTCTCGATTATTGACTTGCTTATGTCTTCAGCTTAAGTCTGCTTGCTTAAGTGGGACATTTGCCTGAGCAGAAGTACTTTCTTCATAACTTAGGCCATCCAGCACATGCCAAGCATGAACCACCATTGCTGATTCCGTCAGGGTAAGAACTAGAGAGGAAAACATCTGGCATTTACATTGTTAAAACCTACATTTCAAATTCAACACATTCAAAGAGAATTTTGCTCAGTCACTTGGTCAAGGAAGGTTAGATACACGAATGCGGTAATACTACTGGTGGAGCAAGGGAGTAAACAGAATCTGGCCTTTCATTTTTGTCCTTTACTAAAAATGCAACCTTTGGTGACCCTCAGATCGCCTGTGCAGAGAACAGCTCTTCCTGTCCTCTTTCTAACGCCTACAATGCATCCTGTCTGAACAGCAGCCACCTAAGAAATTTTACAGCAGTGACTCATTTCAGCACCAGCAATACAAAATAGTTTAACTTGACCATAAAAAGGACTAGTTACAGCCAGCTTAGATTAGATGCCTACATTTAATACATGCACTTGATAACAATCCCTTTTTCAGGTCTAAGTATGAGGATCAAGTCCCTCATGTCCAGTGTGAATTGCAATGTGGTAGGAAGGGGATGATGTCCTACAGGAGGTAGGTGTGACATTTAGTAAGAGTGGTACCTTTTAGCTCTGAAATTAAACTAAGCATCTTGCTGAGAGTACTAAGGTCTTCCAAGTCTCACTTCTCATGGAGTGAAGCCTCAAGTTTACTTAATTCCACTTTCATTACCTCATCTGCTAGGGTATTCGAAGCTACCTGTTCTGCTTCTAGAACCAAGCCCCAAGCTCATCCTCAGCATACTGTGGAGCAGCTAGTTACTTTTGGGGGAATGAAATACTAAATGGCCTTAGTGGGAAGGAAGACATTAAGATGTGTATTGCTTTTGGCTTCAGCTAGGTCTTAATTGAAATAATCAAATTTGTGAGGGATTTGGATGTAGAACAACGTCGAAACCAGGCATCTTACAGGAGAAGGTCTGACAAACTCCCCTATGTGATCCCTTCAGACACCCTAGCAACAGAAGAGTCTACCAATATACAAAGCTACATGAAAAATCATAAAACTTCCTCAACAAATATTGTCCTTTAGTATTAGAGAATCCTAGTTACAACCATAAGGTCCTTTTATTTTCCTCAGTGCTACTGGGTGGTTAAATGGCTGTGGCAGAAAAAATGTAATTAAAGTAATACCTACTTCAAGCAAGTCACCAGCTGTCTGCACTCCTCCAGTGAGCTCAGGCAACTGTAGAACACCTTTTAGTGAGCTGCATGTCTATTATGATATACTATTCCTAGGAATTAAATCACAGGCCCTTAAATGGTCCCATCCGGTGCAAAATGAAGCAGCCTCTTAGCTTTGCCAACAAAGACATCCACAAATTCATAAGTCTTGGCTGCCTGCTGCCTTTAGCTGCTCTCCTGTGGGCCTGTCCCCTGCCTGGAGATCCAGTGAGAGCCTCGAGGTGATGGGAGGGCTTTGCTCTGGTCCTCTGTACTGTGTCCTTCCTTCCTCCTCATTGCTGCATCCTGCCTTGCTCACGCAACCCCTTCCCAGACAGCTTCCCTCCCTCTCTCCCCCATCAATGTTCCCCTAAGATGTTCTCTAAGGGAGTGTGTTTCCCAGGTTAGATCCGCTGTGTGGAAGGGGTGGAGGAAGAGAACATATCCAGGGAGAAGGATTTGGCAGGAAGGACAGGTTAAAACAAGTTTGGCTGCACTAGGCTGTTTGTGGGGGTGATCCCTGCTCCTTCCTCTTCAGTGCTGAAGTAACATACAAAATCCCCAAGAAGGCATGTGTAAGACTGGTTGGGGCTGAATCCACTACTACCTATTTGTCTTGTGTTAGCAAGCATAACTGAGATGTTATGATGCTTCTGAACCCTGTATGGGCAAACTAATGCACATCCCTGTCTGCTTAGGGGCACCTGAGTCTTATAACCGAGGTTCAGACAACTTGGCCTTGTCAGTGTTATTATACAGGGAATGCATAGAACCACAGCATCACAGAATGGTTTGGGTTGGAAGGGACATTTAATATTATCTACTCTAACTGCACTGCCATGGGCAGGGACACCTTTCACTAGAGCAGGTTGCTCAAAGCCCTGTCCAACATGGCCCTGACCATTTCCAGAGAGTGGGCATCCACAACTCCTCTGGGCAACCTGTTCCAGTGTCTCACCACCCTCAAAGCAAAGAATTTCTTCCTTACACCTAATCTAAATCTACCTTATTGAGGTTGAAAACCATTACCCCTTATCCTATCACTACACTCCCTGATAAAGAGTCCCTTCCCATCTTTCCTGTAGGTTCCCTTTAAGTACTGGAAGGCTGCTGTAAAGTCTATCTGGAGCCTTCTTTTCTCCAGGCTGAACAACCCCAACTCTCTCAGCCCATCCTCACGGGGGAGGTGTTCCAGCCCCCTGATCATCTTCATGGCCCTCCTCTGGACCCACTCAAGCAGGTCCATGTCTTTCTTGCACTGAGGACCCCAGAGTTGAACACAATACTCCAGGTGGGATTGGAGTAGAAGGGAGCAGAGGGGGAGAATTACCTCCCTTGTCCTGATGGCCACCGTTTTTCTTATACAGCCTGGGATACAATTGGCTTTCTGGGCTACAAGCACACATTGCTGGCTCATGTCCAATTTTTCATCCACCAATATGCCCAAGTCCTCCATTTTTTTCTTGTGCAAAGCTCATGTTTAATTATCTGTGACTCTTAAGACATCAATTTGTGTAAAAGGCTGCATGGAAGAGCGTTTCAGGAGGAAATCTGCTCAGGGAGGGAGGTTTCCTCTCCTGTGTCCTCAGTGCCCAGAAGGGATGTACCCACAGCTACAGCACCTCCGGGTGTGCAGACTTTGTCCTCTTCCAGCCCACACTGCCAGCTCCTCTGCAAGCTGCTGGGCTCTCTGCTTCATTGAGGCTGTCTAGGGTGATGCTTGGAAGAAACAGCCCCTGAGGACTCAGGGACCTTGACCAACTCTGCCTGACCAACCATGGGAGAGGGAAGGGCTCTTTACCCTGCCCTCTGGCTTGCTGCTAGTGCAGCTGGATGCAGTCTGCTCCAGAATGAATGTGATGCAGGGTTTGGGATTCTTTTTTTTAAATCTGAGGCGATTAGTCAAAACACTTAAACAATGAATTGACGCACACTGGAAACTCTTTTCATCCTGTCTGAGGAGCCAAGAGCAAAGTTATTGGACGTCATTCCAAGAATGTGCCATTAAGGTTAAGAATGTGCAAAGTTTCTCAATATCATAGTAAGTCTTGAAGATGCCTCACATCAAACGTTTCCTGTTTCTGCTGCAAAACATAAAAAATGAACTGGGAAAAAAGAGTAAGCTGAGCAGACCTGTGGGTCTGTCTTTGTATGAATTCACATAGAGCACGGGTGTATCTCCACCCTAGGTCAAGATTTTGAGTGGATGGTCCGTTTCCTTGTGTTAGCTCAGCACAGATGATTACTGCCAGATCCGCTCAACCCTTAACTTACACTGAACAGCTAAGTAGAAAGTGGCACCTTACTTAGGATCAGCTCTCCTATCTCATTCCTTGTTAGATCTCTATTTTAAACTCTGTTTCCAGAGGGGCTACATAGGCAGCTAATTAAACTATTTTTCAGCATAACTTTTTGCCACCATCTGCACTTTGGCTGGATGCTTCTTTGGTTCTCACTGAGAGTGCTGGGCAATGGGAATGTTTTGGTAAAGCACTACAGCATCACTGTGAGTCCCTCAAGCACAGCTCTTTTCCCTATTACTCTGGTAGAAATGTGACCATGGATCCATGTGACAAAAGGTTCATACACAAGTGAATACCACTGAGTGTGTTCATTCCATCAGTAGGTCTACATTTGGATGGTACAGCTCTGCAAGTGAGCAAGCCTGGCTGTGAACCTAGTGGAGATGAGGTATCAGGGATGAAATATTTAGTGTACCTCTTAGGCAGGTTTCTGGCTTCCAGGTGGCCAGATAAAACCATCCTTTCCTGATTAACTCTCCTTTTTTTCTGTTTTGTGAGGGCAATATGATGTATAAAGAATAAATTGGAGCTCAGCTGCTGGCCAGCATCATGAGGAAGACAGCTTCATCACTGTTCCTTCTCTGCTCCTGATTGTACCATTGCTAATGTTGGCCTTGTGGTAACTGAAGTGCAACACAGCTATGGCCAGAGTCAGATCTTGCAGTCAAGTCTAGTGGGACGTTAAGTTCATTTTGCCAGCTTCATGCCACATTTAATGACCCTATCTCATATGCCACCTGCCAACAACCACCACATCAGGATAGGGTCATCAGAGGAAGCTGATCTCCTTCAGGTTTGTCTATGTAACAGTGATACTTAGCCACTTTATGAACTTGCAGTCTGGTTGGGTTGGCAGTGGCTACCGTAGCCTTAGGGGCTGCTAAGCTCAGCCTTAGCAATCCTCACTATAAACTGACTGTCAGGTGAGTGAGATTCATTCTGCAATATGGTCGATTGGAAAAATAAAGAGAGATTTTGGTTACTGATTTTTGCCTAAAAGAAGCCTTTAAAAATTAAAACACAGATATTCTTTTTGTCTCAGGCAATTCCTGAGAATAAGAAGAGCTGAGGTGCCTTAAGCAAGATCTCTAGAGTCCATTTATATAATCGGAAACTTGAAGAAATACAGAAATGCACAAATCACAAGACTTAACTTTTATAATAAGCTTTGTGTCACTGAGATTGCTCTTATGAATATTTATATTTGGGTCAGATTTGCATTCTGTTTCCAAGTTTATTTAAGATAATACTTATAAGAAATTTTGTTAGTCAGATACACTTGACAAAATTGTGCTGTCAGGTATAATGCTGAAAATTTGGATTATTTTTATTATGGCTGAAATAATGACATTAAAAATTATGTAGCTGAGACCAAAGTTTGCTTCCACTTCTCTACGATGGAGTGTAAAAGCAATAAGAAAAGGGTTATCTTATAGCAGAAATACTAAAATGGGGGAGAACAGTACAAATCCTTTTCAGTAAGATGAACGGATAATCAGAATGGAGTGTTGGAAATTTGGAGTTGATAATTTAAAACAGAGTAAGCATTTTTCCTCAGCTCTTCCATCTTTTTGGTTGCTGAGATTTTTAGGTCAGGAACTCCCCTTGGAGAATTTTACACTCCAAGTAGTTCATGTTGCCCTGTAAGGATCACATTACAATCTCTAGTATGATGAAGGCACGTGGAAGGGGAAGGCAGAGGAGATGATCCATAAACCCAGTCAACTCTATGGATTCGGGTTCTTTTGCAATTCATGGTTCCAGTACCTTTCAGAGCTCTTCAGAACAATCTACAGACAATCCTGTATTGTCCCTTTGACCTAAGCTCTTTTTCAGTATTGGCACCCCTATAGGTTGTTTCCATTTAAAGAAGAAATGTATGTCAGAAGCAGTTAAGATACTTTCAAGGAGATTATATGACCTCGTACCTATGACGGGAGAGGAATGAGACTTCTCTATTCTTGGTGCAACCCTGTTTATTTACTTTATACAAAATCCAGTTTCCCCATGCAGAATAAGAAAGAAAAGTACAACCAAACCAAGAGCTTCCATTGCGCACAATACCCACATCCTCCTTTCCAACAAAAATCTTTCTTCAGCCATGGTTTCACAAAACAAAGCACTCTTCAACAATGCTGGCTTACAGTGTTCCTGCTCCCAAGCTGTGAATTCAATCAGGGAATTGATCTGACTTAAGAAAATGAAAATTCTTCAATAAATGCCTTGCTGTTTTCTTAAGCTGGGTAAGTTTGCCAACCCAATTCAAAAGGACCCCCAGCACAGCTGAGGGAATAGCAACAGCACCAGATTTGTCTCTTTCTGTTGCATGAAGAAACTACACACTGAGTGAGCCTGGATGTCCCTGTTAATCCAGGCTCAAAGACAATCCCTTGCCTCCAGATTGCCTTGTGTCTCTTGTGTCCTAGTAGGATGTTGCTGACAGGAGAAAGCTCCAGGAGGCAAAAAGAGAGGAGTGCCAAGTGCCCAGCAACCACAGGGTTGCTATCTCAGGAGAATTTCATTTGGTGAAGTCTCACAGTTTTACCCAGAAAAACATATTCTTTATTCAGAATCTAAATCAAAGTGTTACCTTGAATATTGAGCTATTGCTGTCATAAGAGTCAGCAAAACTCATGGCAGTCATTTAATGTAAAGCAACACTCCACCGAAAAAAGTTTTTCAGAATCATTACTGAATCATTTCAGTCATGGTTTCAGAATCATTTCAGAAGCATTAACTGGTTTCCAGACTCATTGATTGATTTATGGTTCTTCTGTAACTCACCGATCCACTCGTAGCTGGCAGACAATGCTCAATGCATCTACAACTCCCTCTTCCTTCAACTGCTGACAACCAATGGCTGTGGCAATAAAACATCCAGTTCTTCCTATACCAGCACTGAAAAGAAGGCAAAGTAGAGGAATGGAGCGCACAGATCAAAGGAGTTAAATGGAAAATAATAAATAGATAAATAGTGGAAAATAGATATGAAAACTCTACAAATACAAAAAAATGGAATTGCTAGAACCCACAGTTCCTGAGTGCATGACTAGCAAGGGTAACGTCTCAGCTCACTTTCTTAGAGAGGAATGAAAGGGTGTGCTGTTCCAGCATTTCAGTTGTGGGTAATTTGAAGCTTACACAGTTCCATTTTGCACACAAGTGTACGGTAAGAAAAACAACTTCCATTAGTACCATGAAGTCAAAATACTCTCTGTTACAGTCCAAGCAAATGATGGAGATACTCACTGAGAGGGGGAAAAAGCCCACCTAAGGGCAAAACTCAGTGGGGCTTTGTTTGAAGCCCTCAAAGTATACAGGGGTTCTGCTAACCATACCTCTAACCATGAATGTAAAAAGGACCTAGAACCATGCTGATGAAGTTAACTCTCTCACTCCCTCTCCTGTGATTCTCACTTTTGAGAATCTCTGCCCCACTCTATTTCTTCCTTAAGTAATGTGAAATTCACTTCAGCTCATCCATGTCACGAGGCATGGCAGGAAAATGTGAGGAAAATAGTCAAAGGTCCAGATCTCTTTGTCTGGCTTTACAGTAAACACTTAACCATGTGATGCCCTGCTTTCTTATCTCAACAGTGGGTATGAATGCTACCTGCCTAATAAAAGCGCTGCAAGAGTTATTTAAATTAACACCTAGAAGAATCCGTTGAGTGTCTCAGATGGAAGCTTGATATATCTGAATGCAAAGTGTTACCATGAGTATGTCCATTTGCTGCAGCTGAAACAAATCACAAACTACTCACAACAGAATGAAAGATAGGAGTGCTTTAGACACTCAAGAGCCTTCCCATCTGGAGGTGAAAATTTCCAAGAGTACTCAGCAATATTAAATATATGAGGATGTCTAAGCCAACCATGAGGGGATAACGAAAGGTGAAACTGGCGGCATAAGAAAGGATCGAGTGAGATGAGGATCCTAAGTTGACAGCCTGTCTCCTTGGACATCAGTATCAATGGGATAAATGTATCCAAAAGGAGAAGGGCATAGTTTATAATGAGGGATTTGGAGAAAGCACTCTAATGCATACCCCCATTTTCTTCCTCAAATATTTTGAAAACTTTGAAAGTGAGGCTAAGAAGTTTAAACAATTCAGATGTAAGTGAACTTGGCTATGATGAAGGGTTCTTTTTTTCTTTTTTTTTTGGGGGGGGGTGGATTAAGTGTTCTTGGACAAGTTCTTAATATGTATTAAACAAAGACTAGGGTTTTCTAATGTATTTTATTCCTCAGCTCAGATGCGCCAGTCTTATTTTGTTACATAGCTTTATTTCAAACAATGCAAGATAAAAATGACATTATTCTTCGCTTGCCTGACATATCTTTCCTGCTATATCTAGAAAATATGGAGAGCTTACTTTGAAGGGTTTTCAAGGACCCAAACATGGTATATACATATACATTTCTATTATATATATCTCTATTTTTCCCATTATTTTAGGAGTTAAAGGTGTAGTGGCTTATTCATACTGACTCTGTTTTTTTATTTGAGAGTGTGGAATATTGGACTGTTATGATTTTGGGATTAAGAGATGCAGGCAGTATGGTTTTTATAGAACATGTTAATGCACTAGCTGAGGAAGAAAGAAGAGAAAAAATTTGCAATAAATATAACATTGTCAAGTTTCTGAGCATGAAAATTGAATCCTTTAAGAAACTGTTACAAGTCCTCCAATATGCCAAATTGCTGGTTCTTCTAGGAAGTAGAAAATGGCATCGTGGTCCAGATTTTCAGTCAGTTTGTTTTCATTGACTAAATGGGACTAAATTAATTTTATATTTGCAGAATATAACTAAACCTAAACTTATTTTGATGTACTAACTACACATCCAAAGGACAGATTAAGGAGATATTTTCCATATTTACCACATGCTTTTGATGACTGACATAAGATAAGAAACATCTTTCCAGCGAATGCCACCACTTGGTAAGAACTTAAAACTTTCTTTGTTTGGAAATCTGTCCCCTTAGTGCATGTGCAATCAGATCTGCTGATTCCAAAGACCAAACCAAATGTTTACTCTTTTTTCTATTCTTTTGCAGAATAGGAACTACTTTACTAAAACAAGTCAAGTCCTTCTTATATCCTGAATCCTGAACGTGCTCATCAGTGAAGTGTGTAAGACAGCACCCTGTGCTGATAGGCTACAAGAAGACGTGTACAAAAACTTTTTGCACTAGTGCCATAACTCCCAATATTCAGAGATTATTAAAGTATTTCTGCTTCAGATTAAGGATAATTGTTTGTGTGTACACTGTAATGGTCCTCTGAAAATAACAGAATGTGCGGTTGTATCCGAGGTCCACATTTAAAAGTGTGTGCAGGTTCTATAAGACCTGGATGACGTCAAGTGCAACTCAGATTAAAAGGGCAGAAATTATCTGACTAGCAAATGGAACAGGAGTGAGTATACCCGTTTTGTAAATCATGGTGTAGTGAGTGTATAGATAACAGAGTTGCCACTGAAGAACTATTAATTTTAATCACAGCTGAGATGATATCTGGGTCTTTAATAGTGGATAAATTCCTGCGCATGATTACAGGCCTTACTGTCATATCACTCACCTCAGAAACAAAGCCCATTCTTCTGAAGACCTTTGTTACTGAAGAACCTTACTAGAAAAATGGGACTCTCAATAGTCATCCACAGATTTGTGGATTGTTTAGGGAAACTACAATTCCTGACAAAAACAGCTGCATAGAATTTGGGAAACTTTCTTATTCATCACATTCTGGTTTTGAAAAATGATGGGTTGTTCAAATCTGGCTTCCATTTCTCTAAATCTCCTAAGTATGGAGTTGAAAAATGGTTCAAAAGGAAAAGTTCTGTTTTGATGTACCTCTAGGAAAAAAAAAAGCACTATCCCAACTGTAAGAGATGTATCATCACAGTTACAAGACAAAGCAAGTAAGGAAATACTGCTTTTGATATTTTTTTTTCTATTTTGCTTCACCTACTTTTTTCCACCAGTATAATAAAATCAGTACTACTTCCTATTACTTAAATTGCAACATGGGGCAGTGAATCAATATAAAGCAATAAAATGGAATTTAATTAGAATTAATAGAAGAACATGCTCTGGTTCATTACAGTTTGAATAACACTCTCCTCTTGAGTACTGAATAACACTTAGCTCTTGGATATCAAACCAACTGCGTTTGTGAAAACATTCACAAATATCATTCCATGATTCTATGATTAGGACTGATGTGTTTTTGGTCTCCAAATCTGTACCTGGTGCCTGCTCTTCAAAATTGACTTGCTTTACAACATTTTAGCCAATCACAGGATGTTGCACCTGACTTAGACATGCGATTTTCCAAAAAGACTAAAAAAGCAAATCATTAATAAATAACAGAAGTAAAATAATTTTTCCAGCTGGTCTTTCAAAAACTTACTTCATTACTAGAAATGGAGAACTGTTCAGAATCTATTTGCTAGCAAAAAGGGAATTCTTTCTAAAACTCAAATCTTCCAATATGAACTAAAAAAAATCAGTTGGTATGAAGAGGATATGGGGAGTTTTACCCTTCCCCAAATACATTCTTTGTTTAGGAGGGGCACTGTTTGGTGTGATTTGCTGTGGCCTTGATTTGGGCAGTCATTTAGGAGAAGGATTGCAAATTACCTGCAGTGCACAATGACAGGCCCTCTGCCTGGTGATTCCACTCTGTCCTCTTCTACATCCAGCATAAGCTGCAGCAGAGGCTGAGCGCTGTCAGGGGTTTTGTGGTCTGGCCAGGATGTGTACCAGTAGTGTTTCACACGCTGAGACTGACTACCTTGCTGAAAATAACATGAAGATTTTATATGCACACTTGTGGTGAACAATTCTTTTTATTTCTCTCAATGTTATGGCAGTAAAGGCATACTGAAAAGGCAGTAAAAATGTTAAGAGAGATTTAACAGTTTGTTTTTTATTTAGACTCAGAGGGTGCAATTGCAGAGAACAGGCATGATTCCAGGGACCCAATTGTAGAAAGGGTTTGTGCACCTGAAAACTTAGCTGTTTTTCCAGCTATGTAAGTGCTGCTTTGTCCATCTGACTAATGACTTTCTGAATGTGTCTTCAGTTGGGAATTGTCAGAGATTGGTGTTAGATCAGCAATAAGAGCTAGAGAGATTAGCTTGATCTGCGCTTTTGAATCTCTAAATCATATATTTCCACTGCCTTTTAAGGACTTTATCATAATGGTCTGATACTAAAATTACAAGACTTTAAGTTAAAGGTGCAGGGGAACTGCCTTTCTAGAGTAATTAAACATACCAGTTTGTCCAGTTACTCCCTCCAACAGAGGCTGCACCACTTACTTCAACATGCAAAAGGGGCTAAATATGTGCTAGAGTAATTTCTGTTGGATGATGCAACTTCTGCCCACTTCTCACTGCCTGGGCTGAAACACCAAACAAATTTTCTCAATTCATTATTTATTGTAAAGCTTTGTCAGGAGCAGCAGATGATGCAATACGATAGCATGTAAGTGTAATATGGGGTGTCACTTTGAGGAGGAGCATCCGCCATATTTTGCACGGTTGATGTTTAGTCAGAACCATGAAAGCATGAAGCTTTCCTTACATACTCCTTATATTTTTAGCTTCTCAAATGGGCTGTAGATGCACTCGGCACACAACATGAGCAGCGTATTTTTTCAGAATGATGCTATGCTAGTTCTTTCGTTAACTAAAATCCCTTTACATCGCCTTGGCAATGCTGAAAAGGCCTCAAAGCAAATGTAATTCAAGAGAGTGAAACTCCCTTGAAGCACTCTTTTTGAAGCCTTTTTTATTGCCAGAGTGATACAAAGCAGTAATATGATAAATGCTCCAGCACTTTGGCCTCAATCATACCTTGCAGCTGTGAGCTTCATAGCTCAGTTACTCCTCCTGTTTTAAAAAAAAAACACTTTAACTTCATTTAACATTAAAAAACCAAAGCATTAGGAACAATGCTTCTCAGGTGCAGATTGCTGTTACCTTTATTGTAAGCTGACGGACAGTATAGTTCTCGCATTCTTGCACACTATTAACAAGGACTTCAACCTTCCCATAGATTCCTCTTTTTTCCGGCCAATAAAGCACGCATTTCTGGAAAGCAAACATCAGTGTTGTCAGCAAACTGGATCCTGGAGCTATACGTAGATCTAATTTTTACACAGAATGTATTTGTCTGGAATACTCAGATTAATTCAACCAAGGTGTTATTCATGTCAGAAGCATTCCAAATAAGATATTACAGGGTTCTTAATGAATGATTTAGGCCTGATTTTCAGGATTTGAGTTTTTCAAATATGTGTCTCTATCCCTGAACACTTTGAACAGCTGTTTTTATTCTTAAAAACTCAATGAAGTTGAGTTAAAAGGATTTTTTTCCACATTCAAAATTAAAGATTTTTTTTACTAGAGCATTCTTTAATTCATAGAATTAAATTTATAAAGTTTACTCTTTCCAAA
Source organism: Eurystomus gularis (assembly GCA_013400335.1). Classification (NCBI taxonomy): domain Eukaryota; kingdom Metazoa; phylum Chordata; class Aves; order Coraciiformes; family Coraciidae; genus Eurystomus; species Eurystomus gularis. Next base: position 102,428 of record VZZY01010790.1, on the reverse strand, counting down.
TGGGATTTCCTTCTGAGCAAGAGACTCAGAACTTGTCCTCTCTTCAAACAACTTTTTATCCTCTTTACTTTCCTAAGCCCTGATATAACAAAGCATGTAAATGTGCCCTTAGATATTACTGAATTCACTGGGACTTTATGTGCAAGTTAAAGTATTTTGCAGAATCTGAGTTGTCTACTATATAACTTACTGAAAATGAATGTTAAAAAAAACATCCATCAGTCTTGATAGAGCTGCACAAAATTATATACAGAATCCTTGATGAATCAGTAGTGCTATACTATTTCAGTAATGTATCTGACAAGCATCTAGTAAAAAGGAGATGAAGAAATAGTATTTACAATTTGAACAATTTTATTTTTCCCCTGCAATAGTTTTCTTATCTTCAAGTCAACTGCAACTTCATATTCATTTCCATTAAAGTATCTCTGTAGTCTACCTGAAAGCAAACATTCCTGCTGTATAAATACTTCTCTAAAAATAGGTGCTTATTACCTTAAGAGTGTAAGGTATTTAAAAGCCATATTTTCTGAAATAGTGCTGGCCAATCTGACTTGTTCATTAAATAAAAAACCCTCAACAGTTACAGAAAACCTTCTTTTTAATATCCAATGCACAGGTAAAAAAGAAAACTACAAAGAGGACAGACAGTTCTACAACCATAGGTATCCCAGAAGGAACTTGTTCGTATTTCCTCACAAACTCCTGCTGAATAAAGTGGTATATATTTGGACAGTAGCTTACATTACACAGCAAAATGACACAATCCCTTTAATATAATTAAATGCTATAAAGCATAATTCCCAGTAAATCCAGCTAAAAGTGATCCAGAAAGTTATCAGTGAAATGCAAGGCTTTACCACCACATGTGTGATCTTTAAGCTGCTACTCTACTTGGTAACCCAATAGCTGATTGAACAGAATAATCTCTGTTGTATAAATACTTTTCTAAAAACAGATGCTCATTACCTTAATAGTGTAAGGTGTGTGAAAGCCATATTTTCTGGAATAATGCTGGCCAATCTGACTGGTTTCGTTCAAATCCTGTTTTTTGCAGAATTACTCGAACGTCCTAAATTTGCTGTCTCCCCGAAGACATCAAGAATGGCAATAAAATACTCAGAAATTTGTATGAAAAAAAGTGTTCACAAGTTCTACAGTCCCCCCCATGTGACACATACAGCTACTATCATCTGCCAGATCTGCAATTCATGCCCCTCCCTGGGAGTGTAGTTTTCAGGGCTAATATGGGAAAAAGAAAAGTCTAAATACACAATTGTACCCTGACAATCAACAATAGTTGAGTCAACTCCTGAGACTTCTTGATAAATGCGAGCATGTGAGGCTTACTACAAAGCCTTCAGGCACTCCAGAAGTGTTTTTCTTGACTCTTTCCCAGAACTGGAATTGGCAGCTTGTGCTGGGTGGACAATGAAATGGAGCTGTTCATTAAAATAACTTTCATTTAACAGTCTGTCTACATTTAGTGAGATACAATGGATTATTTTTAACACAGTCTCCGTGCATCTTTTAAAAATACCGTTTATTACTGCTTTAAAAAATAGCCTTGAAAATAGATCTGGGATCATTTGGTTCAGGCACTGCTAAGAAGACAGATATTTGGGGTAATTAACAAGTTTTTGAAAGTTAATTTTTAAAAAGGGATAACGATGAAGATGGAAGGGATAGTGGTATCAGACACACCAAAAATCATCTAGAAAATCCCAGAAGCATTGGCAAAAAAGAGTAAACTGCCTCGAGCTATTACTTGAACATAAAAGAAAATGTCAGTGATATCAAGTAGGTATATTTTAAACCTGTCCAAAAGCCAAACACAGCCGTTGATAAGAGTGCTCTCTAGTCTCATGCCTGCAATCAGTAAATGCTTGTTGCATATAGTGCACATCAGAAAAAAAGAAGAATTAACTTGTTCTTATCATTACATAGTCCTCCACCTCCTCTCTTTGTGCTGGTCCTGATTCTGTTCCTTGCTCTTCTTTCAGACTGCATAACTTCCTTTCTGCATATGCATCTATGACAGCACATTCTAAATAGGTCACATATTTTGTGAGCTTGAACCTCCAATCCTCTATATAGTCAGCAAACATATAACATCTATGAGCAGGATTTTTTAAAAGATGCTTAAGCTCAAAAAAATAAAAGAAATCCTAACCAACTTGCATGGCAGAAAAAAGCCTGGGAATCTTCTTACTTTCATGTGAAAAATCTCATCTTCCTGTCACCTTTCAAATTCTCCCCTCGGATCCATTTCCATTGGTTAGCTTTTTGCTAATAAATGATTATTTATGTCTGATCTGGTGCATGATCTTTTTTTGAAAAAAAACCCAACCAAACACAACAAACAACATTCCTTGATCTGAACAGGAAGTTTATACAAGAAACAGTATCTTGCATGACCTTTAATTGATTTCAGCCTTTGTCCTTTGTGCTAGGACTGCAGGCTTAGGCTCCCTTCATCCCCTGACTTGTCTCATTGTGTGCCCCATCCCACAGTGTGTTGGGTGCCAGGCTTCATGGAACTGCTCCTGAGGTGGATGAGAAAGACCTGGCCCTGCCTTGGACTGGGGCTGGCATCAGCTATTTGCTGTGGTTGGTCTGTGCTCAGAATCACAGGATTCTTAACTTGCCAGAAGTGCTCTTATTGCAGCCTGGTCCTCCTGTTATGCCCAATGGAGGAAGGCTCTCTGTGTTATTTACCTTCTCTACTTTCCCTGGATTTGGACTCTGAACAAAATTAGTTTAACAATTCTCAAATATTTGTGAAGTTGCTTTACTTCAGCTCCACTTCTTGTTTATTTTTCCATATAGCTATGCCAGAAAATTTACACAATTAATGTCCCAATAACCAGACCAACAGACAACAGTAATGAATAATTACAACAAAGCTTTAATTCCAGAATCCCGTTTTACTCCTGTCCTCTATTTACTGTGGCTACTAACTCAAGCATGAGTGGTATACTTTAAGAGGGCTTGCAGAATTTGCCTTCAGACACTGAAATCCTCAAAGTTAGTACCAAATCTTCTCAAGTTTTTCCAAAACCTAAGACATATCTGTGGTGCCTGTACTCAACTAATAAGTAATCTTTAAAGAGGCTTATGTGAATTCTCTAAAAGGTAGGATTTCTGAATTCCAAAATCTACTTTGTTACACCTAGGTAAGTACGCCTATAGTCTAACTGAGGGAAAAAAATGTTACATTAAAATTAATATAAGCTTTTAACAGTGGGTTAACAAGATTGTCCTAGATAATTACTGACAACAAGATTTACATTATCTGAGTTGAATAAACATGCATTGTTTAATGCATCTTTCAGTACTAGTCCTTTCTTCTTGTAGAATGCTGCACAGTATTCTTTATTGCTGCTTCCCAAAATATGTTGCCTGGTTAACAGGTAATGCTACTGGTGAGTTTTGAAGGCAAAGTAAATGTGTGTTATCTATGGCATATCATAGCATAACTACAAAAAATAGCTGATATAACAGAAGTCTATAAACTTCTCTATCAAATTATATAGAAGTCTATAAAATACTTACATTCCACGTGTTTGTCTAAATTCCATTGCTAGTTTTTTTGACTAAACTTATTAGTATATGAACTTTCTATATGCCTTGTGGATAAAGCTTTGTAAGATTCTGTCCTAAAATATTACTATAGAATTAGAGATGGTCACCTTCAGTGGGTGATTTATCTCTTTCTCTTAGAGTGGGATGGATCACCCTCTGGAAGTGACTGCTGCTCTTCAGTGACAAGGAAGAGTACCTAGATCACGAGGTGAGATGTGTTTTTCCTCACAGTAACACTAAAATTATAGCCTAGAATTCCAAGATTTTTATTATTTATTCAAGCAGAAGTATCTTTGCTGGGGACTGTCCTTGCACAGGTGAATTTCCAGTCTGTTCAGACATTGCATTGTTTCAAGGACAGGTTTTACAGATTCTGCTTAAAATACTCACAGCATCCACAGTTCCTTCAGCTTTATTATTGCTTACAAATCAATCTCTTTTTTTTTGTCAGACTTCAAAATGAGAAAGAAAGAAAATCTAATAATTTAATGCTCCACATTTTTTCTGTACAGCTGAAATGAGTATTTTGCTCAGCACTCTACTTTCATACTATTTCTTCATCCATCTTATAAAAACTGCTACCACAGCAAGTCTTAACCATTTTTTAATCTCATGGGAGGAAGGAACTCTATAAAAACCTTTGTTTATCATCATTTCACACAATTCCCATTGTTATTACAAATTTATCACATCAGTATATTGAACTAAACTCTAATGTCCCAAATAATTTTACTTATGCTAAATAAATAAATTTATTGCTGAGATTAGGGTTTTCCATGTGTCTCTTATTTGAGAGCTCCCTCATTATACACTGCTTTATACGTTATAGCTCAAATAGAGGCTGACTGATGTTATACCAAATGAGGAATGAGGTCTATACCTAGCAGTCAGGTATGGGTATTTTTTTGCACAGGGGTGAATGTTAATGAGTGGATAAATACACTTTCAAATATGATGCTATTTGTATATGTGTATTCTGCAGATGTACCCCCTTGAAAATGATGAAAATAAAGCAGACCACAGAGCATATAAAATATCAACTACTATTATGCTAAATAACACCTCCTCTTGCCTTCTCTATAGAGAGCAAATACTTTAACAGTGAAGTTAATACACTGAACACAACCACTAGCTAAGCTGTTTTCTTTTTCATTAGCAAGCAAGGTTTCAGGAGGAACCTGCTAATGGTGGGAGAGTTCCTAAGGTTTTGAGACAGGGCCGGACAGCTTGTGCAAACACAACTTCTCTATATAGCCTGGGAACGATTTAAGATTCCCCACCCTTTCTGTTAGGAGGAAATTACCACTGCCAGGCCACAACAATGCGGATAAACATCAGTGCCTAGAGCCTGCGTAACTCAGGTAAACACAGGGCTTCCTGACACAATGGAAACCACTGGGCCCTTCTTTCAAGTCATTCTTCTTACACAGTGTCAGATGTGAGTGTTTAAACAGTCAGCATTTCCTCAGTGAAATACTTATTCTTTTGGCCAGTTAGGCTGCGGTAAGTTTTCTACATTTTCAGGAGTAGTCTTTTTAATGTAGGTTTCTGGACACTTGTTTGAACAGTCTTTTTAATGTAGGTTTCTGGACACTTGTTTGAACCGTCTTGTGCAAAATGGCACCTAGTTTGGCAATAAATCTTGCGATATTTTACAAGACCAACCTACGTTTACATATAGCTTTCTTAAAATCCACTGGATTTGAAGTTCATGTTAGAAATGCAAACTCATGGTGACAAAAAACCAAGAAGCAGTCAAGGGCAGAAGAAAGAATAGTATGTCTACTGAGTCCGCATTTAAATGGAGAAGTAGGTTTGAGCCCTGAGAGCACACTCAGAATCTTTGTCCCTTGATCACTCAGGCTCAGAGTTTCTTGCCCGAATAAGCTCTCTTTCTCTATCATCACATGCATCTGAGTTTGAAGAGTGGAGTGTGAGTGAGTTTGTGTGAGTGGAGCAGGGGCAATACCTGGCAAGGTGCTGAGACTTAGTTGAGGCACCTACCTGGAGATGGGAATTGTTACCAAGTCTAGCAGTGTGGACTCAAGAAAAAAGACAAACCCTTTTATGTCTGTCTCTCTCTCATCCACAAGCCCTGTAAACCACTTCTTTAACATTCAGTCTTCCAGAACAGAACTTGTGTTGGCCCTCTGCATGGGACGGGGATTTTTGTTCCTAATGTCTGGCCGTCACAAGTATGGACTCTGGCACTATGAAGGAAAGCCTGGCAACAATTTACATGAATACTAAATAAAGCTATGAAAGATGTAGTTGGGAATCGATCCAAAAGTCACAGAATGTATAACAAGCAGTTAGATGGCCTTAGCAATTAAAATGCAATTGTCATCTCTACTTGGTACTAAGGTAAAGAGCTATGTATTTCCATTCTGCTGAAGTCCCTCTATGGTATTGGCAGTTGGGGGCCCAAACTGTATTTCTGGATGGTCCAGAAGATTTGTATAATATCTGGAATGGATTAAAAACCTGCCATTATAGGAAACTGCAAACTTCAACCATGTCAGGTAACTTCTAATCATAACACTAACCATCTATTTTATATATACTGGGAGGTAACAAGAAGTACAGAGGTGACCAACACATAAATGAGCTGTTTCTTAAAAAATTATGAACCCAACAGCACAGATCATTATAACATTATAACAAATGGAATTCCTTTTTGTCTTTTAAAAATACATCTCATATGATTGCTACGCAATTGGAGGCAATTTATTTGGCTACCCCAACATTACTTTTCATATTGCTCATTACCACAGTATTTAAAGGCTGGTTATCTGCTAGCTTACTTCCATACTTGCTAAGGTTCTTACTACAGTACGCAGCCATAGGAAGAATTTCTCTGTTTGCCTAGTTGTCATACCTCATTTTTTTCTTTCAGCTTCGTGATCATAACAATGACAGGGCTGTCTTCTTGCCAAACCATCTGCCAGAAGTCATTCACGGTATTAATCATGGGCCCCTGAGTTGCAATGAAAGCTTTCTCTTTACCTCCATATCCCTGGTTTAGAAACAGACACAAAAGCATTTACTTTAAATTCATATGGTTGACCAAAATTGCAAGTGAATGTTCTAGGAGAGCAGAAAAATTAATATGGAATTAAAAAAAAAGAGAGTTATTTGCACTGAAAGCAGTTATGTCTAACAGTAGAGCAGATCAGAAATTTTTCAGTAGAACAGTTTTTCCTCTGGAAACTACTGATTCAATGGACTGAAATGGTCCTGAGAATACATCAATCCCTCTCAAATTTCCCTGCTTATATGGCTTCTTCTAACTTACTCTATTCTCCAAATTGTTGGGTCTTTCCATCACGCAGTGGTACTTTAATCCACAATTTATATTGCTGCAGCATTTCCAAGATAGTTTACAAGCCACAGAAGAAAAATGAGAATTGTAAAGCTGGTTTCTATGAAGATTCATAACAGGAAAAAATATTTAAAATACACAAATGTTTGTGCAGTCAAATGCTCTGCTATGCTGCTTTGTTACAGGGGAAGCTCCTTCATGAGACCTTATAGGAGGGACAGCATTATCAGGGCTGAGACAGGGCAAGTGTATAGGAGGTAAGAGAAAGGTCAGGCAAACAGTGGGGAAGAAGAGGAAAGGGAAAGGCAAGAAAAAATGGGAAATACAAGAGACTGCCTTCTTATTTTGGGGGTAAGAAGGAGAAATTGTTGAGTTTGTGCAGTGACAGCGTTCCCAACAGTAATGCAGATCAGGAGAGCCTGGCAATGTCTGAAGGGAATGAGTGAATGGATAACAGCTGGAGGTGGTGCAGGAGCCTCTAGCCAGGGGTCTTCCTTTTGGGTGCCTTTCTCCCTGACAGCTGTTACTCATTGCATGAAACAACGGAATAGATCCTCAGCTGGTATAAACAGTCCTCCAACTATTCTGTCAGGATCCCTGGAAGCCTAATGATATTGCATACATGGATGTGAAATTTCATTTCATTGTTAGGTTGTATTTTTTCTGCAGTTGCTGACAGTTCAGCTGGAGTTAGCAGCAGGAGAAATTATCATACGTTGGCCTGAAGGGTAATGGTGTGGGGAAAAGGGAGACCTCAGAGGACTCAATACATGGCCTGGCTGATGGAAAAGTTGGCCTCCAAAGAGAACCGCTCTGCTTAGTTACATGATGATGTCTTTCATGCAAAACAGTACAGGATGTGAAGTGAGATGGGGTATGTGTATTTATATATTAATGTACTATTATTTAAATAAGGAACATCATTGTAGAGCTCTGAGGCCAAATTTCAGTTGCACTATTACATTTATTCCAGCTGAGGATCTGGTGCACAACCCTAATCAAAACATTTAATTTTGCAGATAGAGGCCTACACTCCTAAAACATGACTGAAGTAGTTTTGTAGTAGTCTATTCAGCATACGCTGTGTCACAAGTTCAAGAAGGCTCTGTGTGTGTGTCATCAAGGATTATAACATAGCTGACACTTAGAAATAATGCTTTCCAACAGGGTTCATGCTGCTAAAGTCTTTGCATCATGTAACCATTCAATATAGGGAGTAAAATGTGAACGTGTGTGTGTGTGCTGATGCATGTGTATAAGTTGTTACAGTATTTGTTGAATTACTTAACTGATTATTTCAGAATTGTCAACTGATGTAGTTACGCATGAAAAAAAACCCATCACCATTGAACTTGTTTATGAATAACATGACTGCAGTGAGTAACCATACAGCTTGTATTGCCGTTGACTCTGATCTTTTCTTCACTAAAATACAGGTATCTCTGTCACTGTTAAAAGGTAACCCTCTTTTCCTTACTATAAGGCAGTAGGACATATTACATGGTAAATACTGAAGTAAACAAATAATAATGCATGTGTTTCTTAATATTTTTTATAAACTATTTGATAAATTGTTTTCTTCCTGCAACCACTTTAGTACATTCATGGCTATGTGGACTTTGTTACAAGTAGCTCATAAAACTATTTCTGTCACACCAACGTAGACAAAAAGATTAAGAATTATCAATGAAGATGGGTAGGAATAAAATGAGTGGCACCCTGGCAAAATCAGCTGTTCACGTGGAAAATCAAATATTGTGTCAAAAGCGCATGAAGAGTGTATATTTACTTACCCTAATGTAGTTAGCATTTATGTAGGTACTCAAGGAGTCAGATGGATTTTTTGGTTTCAAATACACTCTGCTTAGAGGATCTAAGAGCACAAGGAAGATGGAAATTGAAAAGAAAACCCATAATTAGAAGAATTCTACAGAGAATTAAAGACTTGTTGAAGAAAATAATCTACTGTTATTCAGGATTGTCAAGCACTAACAAATTATGCATCAAATTCTTTCCTCTGCAAAGGATCATCATGTGTAACTAAGGTACACCTATACTACACAACGTTGAACTGCATAGTAGTATCTCAACAAGCTGTGGGCAATGTTCAGCAAGGTCCAATCTGCCCTTGTTTAGTATCAAGCTGACCTACCTTGACTGTCTCTGAAACCTGTGTCATATCATTGTTGAATGCTAGATAATTACACCAAGTGCTTTTGATTCAACTTTGATATCTTTGCTTGAAGCTGTACTGTTCCAATGACTGTAGCTGGATTTAAATTGAGGAAAGCTCCCTCTGCCTGGGATGAAATCAGCTATGTGTTTTTGTACCAATTTAAATTCACTGTAAGGGGCTGGACTAAGTAATCCATATCTTTCCCTTCACTCCTCCATTCTCGTCTGACACAATTTGTGAGACATTCAAAACTTGCCTGGATGCCTTCCTGTGTAACCTGCTCTAGGTGGCCCTGCTGTGGCAGGGGCGTTGGACTAAATGATCTCCAGAGGTCCCTTCCAACCCTACCATTCTGTGATTCTGTGGTTCTATGATTCATGTGTACGAGACTGGAAACACAATGCAAAAATACAGGACCATTTTCCTTCACATTCTTATTTCCTTCGATGTCTTGGGTGATCTAGAATGGAATGGAGGTGAGTTCTGTTGAGTACAGAGCTAGGGGTTACTAAATCCCACATGCAAAGGACTTCTGGCTTGCTCATTTGTGATGATGTGATCCCCAAGTATTACCCTTTTGGAATTAAAGGCAGTAAATTCTCAATTACACAGCATAACAGAAAGGAATAAGGAGAGGGGGAATAAGTTGCTGATGTTGTGGCTGTCCAGGGGCACACTTTGACTTTCTTCACACCTTTTCTAAAAAAATATTCTACCGTTAACAAAATTATATGGAAATATGTCTGTACTGAAAAAAAAAAAAAAGATCTTTTTAATGGCAATTTTATTAATTAGAATCAGCACCTTTTTGGGAGTATACAGACACCTGTTGGCTTCGAAATAGTCTCTAGATAGTTGCTTTGCTGAGTGTAATCTAGGCAATGTGTTCAAAGGTATGTACATGGATGATGAACTGTGTCATGGTAAGAAAACACTATTTATTATGTGGCCCTGCTATTTACACAAGAAACACATAATTGATGTACATATGCTGTAGCAAAATCTGGTATTTTCAGAGTTCCTTTCAGATTTCTTTTGTGACTTTTCATCCTGTTCCTAAGAGCAAGGTAAAACCTTTGCAAATCAAAGGAAGAGGGATGATCCCAAACATAGTTTATATCCTTTTCCCACTGGAGGCTACAGGAGTGTCTTGGATGGGAGTGGAACTTTTGCAGGACCCAGGCTGGTATTTTGAAAGTATATTTCTTAATACGTGCAAATGAATGCAAGACTTTTAGTTCAAAGTCTGTGCATGGAAGCCTTGTCCTCTGTGTTAATAGCACAACATGAACCCTAGTTAGCTTGTGTTAAAATCTCTTTGTACTAGCTTTCCCAACTTTTTCACTTTGAGCTTTTTTTTCCCCTTAACAATATGAGCACAGGAAACCTCTCATTCCTTCTTAGCTCAGAATGATTATTAGCCATTTCCACAAATGCCTCAGGCTACGTGGCCTTGAAAAAACACCCGCTTCCTCTAGCTCACACAATGCCTCTGATTCTGGTGTAGTTTGACCCCTACCTTAAAAAACCTCTTCCAAGCAGACTCAACATCCAGTTTAATTACCGTGTCTTGAGATAAATCCCTCTGTTACTAAGGAGCAGCCAAATCAGTTTCACAGTTTCTGAGACCTCCTTCCAACTCCAATCAATGAAACAAACACTGCTTCCGAATGGGAATCTTTTATAAATTAATGGTCCTGATTATTTATGAAATAGGTAAGTGCAGTAAACTTGGCTCTGAAATGAGGAAAACCTGAGTGCCACTAAAGATCCAGAGCCAGTAAGCAATCATCAGACACAAATGGAAGTAATTAGCTTCCTCCTGAATGACAAATACCTTGGAGGTAATATCTTTTCCTCAAGGATGGCTAAGTCTGAGAGTCTGAAGCTGCAGCAGAAAGACACAGATGGTGGCTGCAAAGCTGAATTCATCAAAGTTTGTAAAGCATCTTGAAATGCAGCAGGGCTGTTAAGCACTTATATAATTACTAATAAAAAATGTTCCCTACGATTTTGACTGAAGCAAAATTACTGCTGTTTTCTTCTGTGTATCTAGGAATTTAACAAATTCATATTGGCCTGAATTTCAGGCATTGGAACGGGTTGCCCAGGGCAGTGATGGAGTCCCCATCCCTGAAGGTATTTAAAAGATGTATAGATGTAGTGCTTAGGGACATGGTTTAGTCAAGAACTTGTCAGTGCTGGGTTAGTGATTGGACTTGATGACCTTAAAGGTCTTTTCCAATCTAGGCAATTCTGTGATTTACTGGGCTGGAGGAGTAGGAGAGTGTTAAAGTGGCTGTAGCTTGCACCCATGAGACTGCCCTGTGCAGGAAACAAGCTGGGCCATATACTGGCACTGCTGAACAGCCTCCCCCACTGCCATTGACACTAAAGGTTCATCCACTCCATGAGTACTACTTTGTCATGAAGGCATGGGGCTTTGTCCCCTTGCAAAGGCTGTATTCTTTATGTGGTGGGCATGATATGCTGTGGTAATTTCTTATTCTTCTGTTTCAACTGCTACTATTTTCTGAATTCTTTAGGGCATGGATATGTTCACATTTATAGCATTTCCAGGATAAGTTATTTGTTACTCCTAGTCCAGTCCTAGTTGCCTTACCAACAGTAAGACTGAAATACTGTGAGAAGGGCTGACCTCAAAGTATTTCTGTTTTGTGAGCAGGAAACGAAGAGGAAAATTTTGTGAAGCAGACTGTTCTCACACTTTCAGCCCAGAAGATCATAAATTTTTCAGATACAGAAACATTCTGAAATTAATCCACCTTTATTTTTCCTGGTTTTGCTTGCAGTCTATAAGTGAATTATGGATACTGGTATTATTATGTAAACATTGTAACACAGAATGTGGAAGAGTCACATCAGACTGTTCCCAATCTCTACCGGGTGGGAATAGGCTATTAGACTTGCAAATAATACAACTGCCTCAAAACACCTCATGTATAAAACACCTGTAAACTAAGCATAGTTTTTTAATCTAATCTGAATAATTTCCTGGCACTTCCAATATAATCCAGGATTTCTCAATGGACAACCTTACAGATTTATCATGGTGAGTACTTCTGCATTTTAAAAGACACTTCAGCATTACAAAATAAAGTTCCATTCACTCAAAGGGAATCATTCTTATCTACTAAAAATAAGGTCTGCCTAATATCCATTTACATTTTTAACTATGTAGTCTAACACAGATCAATTATTATGATACTGGCTATTTACAAATATCATAGATGTTATGATACTGGTGACCACAACTAGGACACATGTTGTTGAATCACATGAATACACAAAAATGCTTTGATGAACCCATGTTGAATTCCACTAAGATTATACAGTTTTTCTCCTTCTGCTTTGTAAATATTATTTTTTCTTTAGTCCTTGAAAGCCTTCTGGTGATTGTATTGCCTTCCTTTTGGAGCAGGACTGGAGCAAACATGACCATTCATAGTCAGAATTGTAATGCAAGGGAGCTTGAAAATTCCCAACATCAAGAGAATGGTTTTCAAGCATCTGTCTATAAGCTTGCGTAATGGAGTGCTTTGTTCATGATTTAGATTTAACTCTCCCCTTGTCTTTAGCTGGAGAGCCAGAGCCAGTTTTAGCACAGGCACTTCAAGCACCAGCATGTGGGTTTGTGGGTCCTACACACCAAGTGCTTTCTACCTTCATGTTTCTGTGAATCTGCCATCCTGTTGTGTTTTCATGTAGGCTCTTGCCCAGAAGGGTTAAGGGGTAAGGAATGACATCCAGTTACCTTGGATGTGTTGCACACCTGAAGATACTCACAGAGTAGCCTTAAGCCACTTGTTTCTTTGTAAGCAAGAACCCACACATGATCGGAAGCACCACAGAAATTCTGCTTCTGGTTTGAGGTGGAAAAGTGAGATAGGAATGGAAAAAGATATAGGGCTTTGAAGCTGAGGTCCTGCTGCAAGGACATGTAGTGGGAGCTGCAGGAGACAAGCAGGCAAAGGTGAAGATGTGGCGCAAGAGGATGAGGAGTGAACAGCAAGACAGGTGTTCTGCTGCAAGGATGTGACTGTAGTGAGACTGGAAAACCTGTGTGCAAGATTGGGAACCTGCTCAGAGGGAGAGAGAAATGCTGTAGGTGGATGGCAGAGGGAATGCAGCTGAAGATACAGAGGAGGGTTTAACAGGACCAGTGGGTGAGGTTGCAGCCAGGAGGAAGGATGGAGAAACAGTGATTTTAAGGAACTGTTTAGCCATTTGCCTCTGATCCCAGACTGTCCCCTTATTATTTGTATTAGTATATTATTATAAAGCAAGTAAAATTTAGAAAACTTAAATGGCATCCTTGTGTATGCATAAGAGCATTGGCTATGTTAAACTGCAACTGAAATGTGTTTCATGGAAATGTAACATTTCCTGCACTTTATAGTTTTCCATTTCGAATAATTTTCATTAGGCATTCATTGCATTTCACATGAGTGTGTCTGGCTGGGTAGTATCTGCTAACACGAACCTGCCCTCATGCACCCTGTCACAGAATTATCTCTTAGAAAATGAGAACAGCCTCCACAGTGCAGAGGGTGGAGCTAGCAGGACTGGGCACTTTAGGAGATAATCCCTCAACTCAAACATCACTTGTCACCACAGGTGCCTCAATTCAGGAGGCGCACCCAGTGCTGGGAATGGAAAAGCTGATGTGGGCGTACAAAGCAGAGGGTTCCTATCATCTGGGCAGGAAACCAGGAAGGCTGTTCTATTTAATCACTCAAATCGTTTCCAAACCCTCTCAAATTGGGTGTGGGGTGTGCGAATATTTATTATGAGCATGTGCCTCAATCCTCAAAGTATCTTCTTTGAAAAAGCCTGGTGCTAATACACAACAGACCTTTTGATTTCTGTCAAGGACTGTTACAAAGTGCCTGTCAGTGAGTAGCTGTGGTGCACACCAGCAGTGTGCTTGGACTGAAAATGTGCCGTGGAGTTGGCAGCACGTTCCAGCTAACTGGAGGTAAAAACACAAAGGGGTGCTGGTTCTCAAAGCTCATCAGCATCAACCATGGCCCTGCTGTTCTGTCCCAATTCAAAACACATGCTGCAGTGAAACAGCACTCATCGCATTTTGCAAGGCATTGAAGAAGGCAAACCTGATAGTGGCTGGGGCAGCTTGGATGTGAGATGCTATGGGAAGGGACAACTCCTTCCAAAAATCTGCCCTTCAGGCAGAGGGAGGCTTGACGATATCCCGGCTCCACCGGAGCTGATGGCAAAAGTCCTGCTGTCATCAAAGGGGTCAGGATTTCACCCTCTGTGTACATCCTGTTGGCACTGGGCCAGACTCTAAGGGACACTGAATTTTCTGATTACTTAGTGTATAACTTGCATTCAGTTACTTACTTACTTTAATTTCCTTCAACATTCCTTGATTGCACTCAGATGCACACAGCTATTAATTGCAATAAATGAACCAATCTTGAAGGCAATGGAAATTTTCCTTGGGACCAAAGGGAAGCCAGGACTCCACACAATGAATTTCTTTCCCAGCTTTGTATCACATTTCTGAGACTAATGGAGCGACTGAAGGCCATCAGTTTTAATTAATTTGACTGCAAAGCCTTTGAGTGATGTGAACAAATTACAATGCATTCAAGCTCAGCAGGAGAAATCCGTCCGTTTAAAGCATGTGAATTTGCATGACTAACATACAACATAGGCCTACATGAACATTATAGAGATTATTAGAAAACTAATGTCTAGTTGATAGGATATGCTGTCATTTTAAAAGTATTCTGCATTCCAAAACTAAGCAAAGGGGTGTGTTTACATTTTTCTGTGGGAGTGTCCTCCAACATTTTGAATCACTGAACTTTTCACTTAGTTGATGTCAAAATTTATAAAAACTCAACTATTCATGTCTATATTTCGTGCAATGTTAAAACTTCTGCAACCTATTTTGAAACTGAACACAAATCAAAGTGATGAATAAAAGAGAAATGGAATATCTCATTATCCACCAACAAATGTTATGAAAATAGTTGCATTTCAGAGAAATGCGTATTTTGAAGGAAAACTATTCCACTGAAAAGTTCTCAATCACCTCTAATCATAACAAAGCAATTGTTTCTTGGTTAGAAATAATGAATTTGGGCCAACAAACATTCAGAAACAGTGTAGCAAAGCATAATAAGTTTACAGCAATGATGAGGAAGCACTGTGTGAAAGTGGTTTTCTTACTAATGTAAATAGATTTGCACAAAGCAATTGGCACATGGAGAAGAAAAAGAAAACAACAACAGAGGACCCAGCCAGAGGGAATTCAGTGACTGCAACACGATGTGGGCTGTGGTGTGTCTTGGTCTTCTCATTCTCCAGACTGGGGGAACTACTGTGAGGCATGGCAGACCTCTCTTTACCCATCTGCCCGAGCTGTCCTCCAGAGAAAACCAGCATGCACCAAGGCTGCATCTCAGTATGTGGTTCAGATGCTGCCAAGGTGTGTGTATTGACTAAGGCGTCCAGTGAGAGTTCTGCATTTACCCGTCCTACCACACTGGGCTTTTGGGCTTTTGTTATCTTTCTACATATACTCTAAATACACCTGTGAATAGACACACAATGATCAAGGATAAAGACAGCTAGATTTTCACAGCAATTTGTTCTTAAAGCAGGACTAAATGTCATAGTAGGAAACCATGGGCTAACTCACTTACTTGGCAAGATTGTTTTATAGCGGTTTTTAGTTCCATGACTTGGGATGTCAATTTCTTTGGGATCCACAAAATTCATTGGTATTTCCTATAAAAAAGAAATTAAATCAGATTGGTATTTCCAAAGGAGCCATGCAGGAAATTATCGCCAGAAGGCCATCTGCTGTTACCCAACTGTCTTTTGACATCAAAGTTATTAAGAAAAAAAGTGGTTCCCACCTCAAGCCTGTCAACACCCTTCCTTTAATGCACACAGAGAGTTGCATATTGAAGGGGTGACTTCCAAGGAACACTTCTGATGAATTATTAAAAACAAAGTTTTCACAGGATGAGGAGAGAGGTTAAAATAGTTGTAGAACAGTGGAGTTGAAAAGTGCAGTACTGTAGCAGAAAAGCACATCATCTCACATAATTGGGGGAGGAACTTTCAAAATAATTAAATATTAATATATGGCAAACATTTTTATTTTAATTTTGTGCAAAGCCCTTAACTATGTCAGTCAAAAACTTCACTTGATTTTATAGAAACTACTGAAATGGAGTGCCT
Source organism: Eurystomus gularis (assembly GCA_013400335.1). NCBI lineage: Eukaryota > Metazoa > Chordata > Aves > Coraciiformes > Coraciidae > Eurystomus > Eurystomus gularis. The sequence continues at coordinate 86,103 of VZZY01010790.1, read as the reverse complement.
TAGTCTTTTGCATTCAGTGACTTAAAACTGTAATAAAAATCTGTTGCTATTTCTCTTGATACTCATTTTCATCTTTTAATGAATAATCCACATTGTCTTCTTTAAATACAAGATTTACAAGTAACTAATGTGATAAGTTTGCTTGAAGTTCCAAAAAGCTATGAATGATAAACTCCTGATCAACTTAAAATTACAGTTTTTCAAACTGTTTGTCAACATGAGAAGTAAAAATCCTCCAATTTTTCACTGAACTTGGTCTGAGAGGATGAAGAAGAGTTTTGTAATTTTGATTTTGAGGTTTGGAAATATTTTTAGTTTTCTTATAGTTGAAAAAAACCCAACTTTTTGAAAATGGCAAGAAGAAACATGCAGGGTTTGGTTTTTTCCTTATTATGCAGGATGTTTTACCAACCAAAACAATCTGGCAAATCACATTAAAAAATGCTTTAGTTGACTCAAATCTTTTTTACTGATTTTTTTTTTTTGCAACCATTATTTAAATTACCTTAGGGTAAGCTGGAATTTGGTCTTTGCTAAATTAATACTTCTACTTAAAAGCACAGTCATTATCAGAGACTTGAAAACTTCATTGCTAGCCTGGGACATTTACCCAAAGAGACAGCAGCATATTAAATAATTGCCTCTTCACAGATGCATAGGAACATGAGGAGGCAAGAATGGTGTGTTCCTACCATATTCAGTGCAAACCTCCTTTGACTTGCACCACTGGAAAATTTACTTAAGGTTTTTCCTCCAAATCCAGTTGGTTTCTAACTCCACAGGCACAGGCCTGCCCTGGACTTTGGCACAAATTAAATGCATGGTCACTGTCCTTTAGACCCAAGCTCTGGTCCTCATGGCACTGGCCATGACTGGCTTTAGAGAAATAAGCATGAGGCCCCCAACAGCTTGCCAAGGATGCACCCACCAGCAGATCTTTACATGGATTCACCAAGCAAGGGAAGCTACCCTCTTCCCTTTATGGTTGAAGAAAAGGTAAAGTTAAGTAAAATATATATGGGTCTTAATAAATTGGTTTGATTCTTTTCTGATTCACAACCTGGCTTCTGAACATCATGAATTACTACATTACTACATAAGGCTGCAACTTCTGCATTGGTTTTTATTTTTCTACCTTCTCTGACTTATGCCTATGTGGACCTTCTTTATTCTCCCTTTCTCCCTCAGTTTCTTCCTCAATCTCTTCCTTGCTTTTCAGCTGACTCCTCAGAAGAATGACTTGCCACCTTTCATTTCAGGCCAGCCAAAATGGTCATGCTAAGATACACCCTCATGTAGATACTTCACCCAATCCATTTTCAGCTCCTTATACTGCTATCCATATGATGCTTGTGCTAAACTTCCATGTGCACTTCTCACTTCTAAGACTCCATTCCTGCATAAACCTCATCTCTATTCCTTCAGGTCAAACCATTTCACCTTAGTCCTGCTTCTAATGTCCCTTCCTCCTTCATGGAACTACAAAATGAGCTCCCACACTCCCCTCATACCCACTTCTGACTGTCACCCCTTCCCAGTGGTGACCTCTGAAAGAATCTTCTGCTTGGTCTTTGGGCTATGGATTGTCCTAACTGGCTCTAGTATGGGCTAGTGGCTGACCTAGAGCTTCCCTGGATCAGTTCCAGCTTAGTATAAACACCACCAGTGCATAGCTTCTGAAAGGTTTCCCTGATGAACTATACACCGAATGAGAGACAGCAATACGTTAAGCCTGCGTTTGATGTGCTCTATGTTTGTCATCTACAGAGACTGGAAAAAGAATTGTGAGGAAGAGTCCTCTGCCTGCACAGCAAGAGGTGGTGGTCAGTGGGGCTCTTCCAGCTGCCTGGCTGTCTCTCAATGCCTGCTGAATTTTTAAATAGTTCATCTGTTGGCGAGTTACTGACAGATACAGAAATGCCACTGAGTTGAAAAGAGAAATGCATTTATCTGGGCCAACAAGGTCAATTAATAATATTAATCACTTACATCCTGTAAACACTTTCTAGTCAGTGGGGCTCCTCCCAGTAGTAAGTACTTGTGGGGCCAAGGGCACAGACAGAAATCTGACAATACATCATGGATCACAGCCACAGACAAGTAACCTATTGTGGATCTGTCTGTGAAAAGCAAGACGTTGTTCCAGAAAAAAAATCAGGATATTCTGGGGATAACATTCCTGCTAATGTGGGGGAGAATAAACTGGGCAGATTGCAAATAGCGTGAACATGTGAAATTTAGCATACAAAGTCTGTAGCTATATAAGCAATATACATCAATTTGTTTTATTAAACATATACACATATTATATATAATTAAATAATTACAAATAATGTATAAGCTGCACACATTCATGCACTTAGTTGCATGTATGCAATTATAGATGTGTATGCATATATGCCTTTGCTCATGGGCTACTTAATCTCTCTGGGTGATACTCTTTTACTAACTGCTATTCTGGCTCAGATTAGCCTTTAAATGCTATAACTGCTCATATATTCAAAGAGATATGATTTGAGTCTCTGAAAGTATTCAAGAAAATGTGGCAAAATTTAGGAAAATTCACGTAGATATTCATTATATGGATCCCTCCATTTTTATGAGAACTAAATTTTATAGATTTATTTAGAATGTATTTTTTGACATTCCAGTATTTTGGGAATAATGAATTTTTCTGTTGTGTCACCAGCCTTAGACAATCAGTCTTTTGAATGGTAGAAGTTCAAGCTACTAAAGCTGGGTGAATGTGTTTCTTCCTCCTTGAAAATCAGGTATATTCTCCCAAATAAAGTAGCCTATGTTTTTGTCCTCATTATAAAAAGAAAAAAAGGAAAATAGCCCTTTTTTCATAGTAAATATTATGGAAAAATATTTTGATGGAAACTTACAATTTTTAAAATTTTTACAGTTAAAATTTTTACATTATTTACAATTAAAAACTGAATTTAATCCCCCCTTAATTTTCAAGTTAAAAAATAAAAGTTAATTGAAGAATTAAAACTAACCCAAAACAGTTCAAGTTTCCATTTTCCACTGAAAACTTTGAACATTTCTCCACTTTTTGCACACTTGGAAGGTTTTCATGGGAACTAATTTAGTCTCAAAGACTGTCTTATTGTATTTCTTTAGCTAGTTAAAACAAGCTGAGTGAGCAGAACGAGTGAGGGTTATACACTGCGTTCTTTGCATGCCTTGAGTTCCTACTAAAGCTATTACCTGTGGCAAGGAAGATATTAAACAGATACTGTTCAACAGCTCCGTCTTAAAACACATTTTTTAAAAAGGTTTAAAAATGGAATAGACAAGTCATGATCTCTTCAATAAAATTCTGTGTAAACACTGAATGGCCAAAGTCATATTTTGCCCCTCTTGAGAGACCAATAAAATAGAAGTCTCTATTGCCCCCAAGCTGTACATGGATGTTATGTGAGAGGATCTGCTTAAATAGGATTCTACAGGGGTGCCAAGTTGTCTGTACAATTTGTCTCCTAACATGGGGGGTTTAAGCATGAGGAAGTTATTTCTTCTAGCTTTCCAGCCTAAGCAGCAGAATGGCAGAGAACTGATGGCATAACTGGTGATAAAAGTATGTTGGATGCTTCTAATATTTTCCACGTATACTGTCTGTCCAATTTTTGGTAAAATGACTGAGGGATTTATTTTTCTTAAGCAAATGACTTTTACTATAAACTCTGGCTTTTTGAAGGTGAATAAAAGGACTGCTTTGTAGGATGCAATTATTCATAACGATAAACTATTTTGAAAGTAAGATCATAATCTGTTCTACTGACTTATATACACAAACCAAAAATACAATGAATCCTGAGGGATGATGTGCTCTGGCATGTTTAATATGAATGGATTGTTTGTATATCTTTTTTAGACCTGTGGTATGCTCAAGGGGTTATATAGATCTTCCTGCTCTTGCATGCCTTGTTAGGATATGCATTTCTGTGTGGCCCTATTTATGAAATTTGAGCTATTAAATGAATTTTTAAAAGCTTTGCTTGTTTAGTTTGTTTAGTTGTAACAGCTAAAAAAGCTAGGCTAATGTTGAGTTGGGTAGTTGGTTATGTTAGGTTAGGTTCTTCCTCTCTGGTACCCTCTGATAGCAGTTAGTAGAAAGGCATCTGAGAGAACTAGAACAGGACAAGCTTTTCTTTCTATGGCACTGGCCACTTCATACTGTTCTTGTAGCATGAAAACCTAAGAATAATCACTCCACATTTACTTTCTCCTTGCTACCATGATTTTATAGGCTTCTCTTAGAACCTCTCACAGGGTCTTCTCTAGGCAGAAGAGTCCTTATCTACTTAGTTTCTCTTCAGTACAGAAGCTGCTCTAGTCTGTATGTTTGCCATACTTCTGTTGGTGCTTTGAGATAGAGACATCAGAGCTGCATGCAGTTGTGAATGCAATATAGATTTTTCCAATGTCATAAACGTTTTCTGTATTATTCATTAGTTCTTTTCCCAAGAGTCTTAGCTTTGTATTTGAGAACGCATCAAAGTATACAAAACTATTTTCTCCCAAATCCGTAACATTTTATTTATCAACCTTGAATTTCCTCTGCCCCACTGCAATCATAAAATCCTCCTGTAATTCCTTTGATTTTACCACCCTCGGTAATTCAGTGTCATCATCAGACTTCACCTTTAGTTATTTTGTTTTTCAGATGACTTAAAAGCACCTTGGTCAGTATCAGCTCAAGAATAGATGTCTCTGGGACTCCACAGGTGACCTCCTTTTACTCTGAGAAGCAACCAATCCTTCCACTGCTACACTATGTTGATTATTCCCCACTGTATTGCAGTTGTTCATATACCTACTGGCTTCTTCCTTTATTATAATTCCTTCCAATTTTTCTGAGTTAGACATCAGGTTTCCAGGCCTGCAGTTCTCTGGATCAGTTCTGGAGTCCTTCTGCAAATCTCCTGTTACCTCTGGCCCTCTGACTCCCCAGCTGTTGGGGCCCAAGTGCTAGTTTACAGCTGCTCAGTTAATACATCAATAATTGCATATATTAATTCCTTTAGGATTCCTGGGTGAATACTAGCTTATTCCAGGGAGTAGCTTTTATTCATTTTATTTATTTGCTCTAGAATCTCTTCCATTAAGAGATCCTCCAGTGACCAGTTTGAATCTACTCCTGCCAGAGAGGTAGGAAATACCCAAAGTTCTTCTACGGTCAATACAGGTACAAGTAATGCAGTCACTTCTCTCCTGTTGATACAACTCCTCCAAATCACTTTTCTACCCTTCTGATCATCTATTGATCCTTGTAGTCTTTGGTAAGCTTTATGCTTTTGATCTATTTAAAAGTGAAATAATGATTTTTCTTTTTTTTATTAATTCAAAACCTTTTTTGGCCTGCCTTATTCAGCTTGCACATTCAACTGGTTTCAGTTCATGCTCCATTCTATTTCTCTTGTAAAAAGTATCTCCTTATTTCTGACAGCCTCTTTCATCTGGCTGTTCTGCAATACCAGACTTTTTGAGGTCTTCTTAAAGTAATATGTAACAATGTGTTTTCCCTGACTGAATTTTCCTGCTCTGACTTGCTTCTACCAGGCTACTGTCTTCATTTTAGATTCAATCCCCATTTTAATATTACATACGCTTGTAGGACACTTGAGGTTTTTTAGTCTTCGGTATGTTAGGCTTGCTGTATGGAGTGGTTGTTAAAGATATTTTGGACCAACTGACTGCTCCAAAAATTTAGTCTTCAAATTGCAAACATATGTGATGTTTACATGAGAATAAAAAAAATCTCCAATTATTACTGTATTTTGTGTCATCACAGCCTTTATGATCTCTTTGAAACTGTCAGGACAAACAGTCCTGGCTGTTTGTACTATAGCTCTAATATGACATTTATCCCATCTATTAATGGGACTTCAGACTGAGAGGAATCTGTATCATCCATGGATATAACTGACTGACTTATAAGTCTTTAGCGCACAAACATAAAACACCACCTTGAAACTATCTAATCTGCCCTTCAGAAATGATTTGTACCTTGACGTTAAAGTGTTGCCTGATTATTTCTGTTTCTATTGTGCCAATTATGTCAAAAATCCTCATTTAAAGCTTATTTAAAACTCACCATGAATTCTGTTTGAAGTAAATGAGAACACGCAACTGCATCTCGAAGCTGCTGCCGTGTCAGGACGCGGCCAGCTGACTGTAGGTATTCCATTGCTACTTTTTCTCGTGGGGTTGGCACAGCAACGAAAGGTTCGACACTTCCCAAACTGCTCATATCCAAAGTCAGTGAGACATTGGATCCTCGTCTGTGTTGGAAAATAATTTAAACAGTTACATCAGATCTGTATCACTGTAAGTCCCATACTCATGCAGCTATTTATGCACCCTGACTGTCTGTATAGTCACTGGGAGACTTGGATGTGCAAAGACTGCAAGACTGGTTCCACTGGAAGCACTGGGTGCCCAGAAAACTGAGATTTTACATATCATCCTACCTCTTGAATCTAACAACCGATGCTGCAAGAACTTTGTGCTAGGGAGCAACTATTTGGATTATTCTTTGAAGTAGAAACTGCTGCCTATATGATACTTAATTGTTAGGGATATCAAATGTGAAAATGGTAGTACAGAAGAAACGTTTCACAGGAAAAATAGTGGATATATTTGTATATATCAGCCTGACAATAAACTCACAGTTATGTCAGCTATATGTTTAAGAATCTACTCAAATTAAATATACAGAATGGAGTTGGAAAAAGGGATAAAATCAGCAGAAATAAGTGGAAAGGCAGTGCAAATATTGTGACTACCAAGACAGTTGTCAATGTCTCCTGTTAGGCAGGAGAGAAGGGAAAAGCAATAAACGACAATAAATGAGCTGCATCCCAGGAAGAGGAATGGTCACAGATGTAGAGAGATTATTCAGAAATGCCAAACATCTCTCGCAGGACAATCAAATTCATCAACATTTCACATTTCTACAGGAAAATAAAGTTGGATTCAACAACACCTTTGAGTTGTAAAAATACAAATAAACTGCACTTCTATGTGCTTGGTATGAGTGCACTTTTTTATCACTTCTCCAAACAACACTTAAGAAAACTGTCTTTTTTCATAGTTTAAATCCATTGATCAGGTGTTATCTACTCACCCCTTAACTTTAGGCATATTGATTGCAATAAATCCATGTGAATTGTGATGACTAAACACGCATTTGTAGGGATTAATCAAAGTTTTTGTGTTTACTAGTCAGAAGTCAGTACTGTAAGACTGTAAGTTACAGCTGTTTGAATTGGGCTACAGATGCCCAGCTCAGTGTAAATGCTTCTAACTTTTACCAAGGAGCTATCTGCATATAGAGATATGAGAACACAAGTTTCATTACTACATCTGCACATTATCATCTCTCCATTAGTGTATGCTTACAGCGGTGTTCTTTAAGCTCTTTGTGGCTCTACCATACTCTGTAGACAACTGTCCCTTTTACAGTAACACCACATATTATTATAAATATCATACAGACATCTTCAGATAGTATCTGTGGAGTAAGTGCTATCAAGATTGGAGGAATGCTTTCCTCTAGCTTTCAGCAAAAGTTGCCTCTGTTAATACTTGTTGCTTTTTACTGCCCTTTCATTGTTTATTAGTGGCCCACAGGTATTTGTATGGACACATATTTAAGCAAATTACTTCTTTTTTGACTCACTGTGACTCCTTACTTAGCGCTGGTGTTGCTATTCTGTTTTCTGATCTTCTTCTGCCACCAGAGTAAGTACTCTTAGGGTTTATTACTTTCTTCTTATTTTGTAACCATATGAACATAACACCTTTTTTTTTTGTTCTGACACAACTTTGATGTACTTTCCTTCCTCTTATACAGGTCACCAGATCCTTCAGTAATTTTATTTTAAATTAAACCATTCTATCATGTTGGTCTGCATGAATAGAAATTGCTTCAGTCACTCACCTGTCTCTTAGCAAAACACAAAGCAACAATGGCCCAGAGACAAGACCACCTGGTGGAATCAGTGAATGTCATGTTATGCCATAGTGACTGTAAGCCTATTTCAGCTTAGGTGATGGGTGGGTGATAACAAGAGCTTTGCTGCCCAGGCCCACAGATGGTAACAGTGAGTCAGCAACAGAAGCAGAGGTGGAAGAGGCAAGATGGAGCCGAGGCGGCTGCAGGCAGCTGGCTGCCTCCAGGGGTAGATGGGGACAATTTCTGTTGCCAAAGGGAAGTAGGTGGGGTGCTAAATTTTGCTAGGAGGTAGGCAGAAGTAAAGTAGCATCCTGAGCAGAAATGACTAGTAATGGATATAGGCATAGGCTACCAGGAGTGCTCCATGGCTCACGACACACCTTGCATCGTACCGAAGACCCAGTCGACGGTACCACTGCTGCTATGCAGGTCCAGAGCCATGACAGCCTGCAACGTGGGCATGCTGCAAGCCAGCTGTGATGGCCACTCTCTGCTGGACTCTGGGAGGGGGTCCTGGCTAACGTACCCATCCCAGCTCCTTGGGGACTGCCCCCACCTGGACGGGAAGCCAGTTCCCCAGCTCCACACCACTTCTCAAGGAAAACATCCTGTTAGGTCGCTGTCTCACAAAAACCCTCCTGCGAAAGCACCTCTTCTGACCATGACTAGCAATTTATTCCATGGAAAAAGGCAATCCCTCAAACAGGTGGCTCTGAGGGCATATATCGCAAATCCAATCTTTTCAAAACAATCCAGAAATCCAGAGAAGAGGTGTGCAGTGGACCTCTCCAAAACTGTTTAGGCTACCTTCTGTTGAGAAATAGGTAGCAATTTAGACACAGACATAACTCTGGGTATTCTGAGATTTCCTAATATAGAGAAAAAGTATTTGCATTGTTCAGTAACAAAGTCCAGTGAAAATGTTAATATTTTCTTTGGCTTTTACAGTGTTATAACTGACAGTCTTGGCAAAAAGGCTATTTCCTTTTTAACAACAACAAAAAATATACCTGGTCTAATTATAACTTTGAGTTTACAGCTTTTACCATTTATGGGGATTACTGATGAATACCGGTGTTGAGAATCAAATAACTTACTCTGGAAAGAAGAAATAGTTTTTAGCTGCATATTTAACACATTAAAAGCTACACATTGAATAAAAACTGAATATAGGGTAGAAAATATAATTATCTAAAGTATAGTGATCTTTTTAGAAAGTCCATAGGAGGATATACAATCAATAATAGCTCTAAAGGTAACTCTTCCATGAAAACAGGCATCTCAAAGGACACTTTTGAAGAAGCATGCTTCAGTTAATAAAAAGATTTTAAGATTAGCAATACTAACTATTGGTAATATTAACATTAATCACACAGACTCTTTTATTGCATTCAAGACCTTGCAGAGGAATAGGGCTGAAAACAGAACATATTGCCCTGTTTTGAAAGATGAGGAAGGGCCTGAATCCATCATGTGCTTTTATGTCCTAATAGAAGATGCTTGTCCTCTCAGGTCCTGCTCTGGACTGCTTGGATTCTCTATGTTCCTCCAACAATTAAATTCTTCACTTTCTGCAGAAAAGAGTAGAAATCAAGAATTCCCTTCTCTTTGACTACCTGGGTGGAAAGAGGTTGGGTAGTGAGCCCACCTTTTCCCATCTCGTTGGAGGGATTGCACAAAGCTTGTGACAGAGCATCAAGGAGGTACAATCTAAAACAAAGCCCATTTTGGTAACTGTCCTTTGTCTCCAATAGATTTTGAATAAAGAAATGACAATCAGACCAGTGACACTTCAAGTCAGATGGCTCATTTTTCTTGGAGACATATATACCTCCTGACTACAGGTATCTTTCCGTATCAAATTAGAGTGAAGGAGCCATAGGTTTTCCCTTATTTCTGAATATTTACAGTAATTTTTGCCTTCTAAATAATTGTATATTCTTTATGTTCCCCGTGTTAACAGTTTGGGTCAAATTAGAGAACATTTTGTTATGATACACCTTCCCCAGCATCCCCTTGCGGTTGCATCTTGATGAGGAACAGCGTCATGTGAGGAATCTGAGGACTTGTAAACATTTGTGAAAACATTGCATTAAAATCAGCATGACACTAACTCTTCCGAAGTTTCACCAGCTGGGATAGCCACCTCACCACTGGATATGTGAATAAGTGCAATCAGGAAACCACTTGTGTCTGTGTATTGTCTAGTATCCCAGAGGGGGTCTTAGTAGGTACTCACAGCCCTCTTTTCAATAGGAATAGGGTAATAGGAATAAGTCCACTAATGAGAATCCACTGGAGTATTTTTTATGATAAATTTATGGTTGCATATTTTATTACAGACCATGATAAAAAAAAAATAAAAGAAGATTAGTACAATGTTTGTTTGAAAACTCTCAACAGGAAGCTCCACCTGTCCCCCTTGGAGGGCCACCAGGGTACTAAAGCCTATTAATCATTAGTGAGGTCATTTCCAGGTCTTCCCTGGCCCTAAAATTAAGCCATAGCTGATGATTATGAAAATCCAATTACCCAACACGTTTTCCCAGTTGTTTATTTAAGCTGGGTAATTTCTTTAAATATACATTCCCATGTTTATTCAGCACTCCTGAAAAATGCAACGCCCAGATTCCCCATCCTCAGCTTTTCATTCTCTCTACTGGTTTTGGAAGCAGTGGCGATGGCTGCTGCATCCAAGAGCGATTGCCCTCTGACCCTGGCATTGCAGACACGGGAGGTGCTTCCTTCTGTGCTCTCGGCCCTCCATCCCTCTGCCGGGGTTCTGTGCAGCCAAGGCAGGAGCTGTGTCGGCTGTGCGGGTGGAAGGAAGCCATTAATTAGTGGGAAGAGCGGTGCTGGCTGTGTCTGCTGGGGAGGGAGTTTTCTTTGGGTCCTCAGATCCCAGTTGTACCAGGGGATCCTCCACAGGGCTACTGTCCCTGGGTTTTATTGCAGGGATGACAGGAAAATCACCGTGATTCCCCTGTGCGTTTCCATTCTCTAGTGCTCACAGACTAGGTCTAGACATGGGTCTTGCTCCTCTTCCCTTGCTGGTCCATCTCATCAGCAAATGCACTGAATTCAGGTGGGTTTTGCACTGTTGCAATTGCACTGTGAGAGCACAATTAAGCACATGGTTTCCACCACTTACTACCTTACCGGTGCCAGATTTCACCTTCTTGTCTAGTTTTATGTTTCAGTAGAGTAATTCAAAGGAAGAAAAATATACATTTGTAAAAAAGGACAATGGAAAAAATATAGATCTCAGCTTTCCTGCTGCCTTTAGGAACATAGCTAAAAGAAAACATGGTAATGGTCATCATAGTCAGATGAACAAATGTGTAAAAGGCACAGTAAATCAGAAAAAGCACATAATGCTGTTGTTGTTATTATTTTGATATAAAATAAATAAAAACCATTTTCTTTCAGCCTTGGGCAAGCAGTAACACAGGTCTGCTAATATATGACTGAGACATTTCTTCACAAATCCAGACTTATAACATCCATTACAGAAAGTCCTCAAAAGGTTAAGGGATGACTCTCATTTGAAGTGAAATATAATATGATAAATTTTAAAGTAACATTTACAGTATTGTTAAATAGTTGCTTCTAACAAGCATAAGAATGGTTTATGTATTTTTCACAAATGCTTATAAATGATTCCTGGCCTGTACATGCTAGACTGAAAAAATATATCATCACCTTGTACTGCTTATAGTACTGGATGTCTTGGGAAAGTGGGCCTGAATGAGAGTGTGGTTACATTAACAGGTGTGATAATCTCTTGTTTTTTTTCTGACTATCAGCATACTAACTATCTCAAGCAAGTCTGCTAAGCATGTGGTAAAACTCCATTACCGACCACTCAAACTTGAAAAAAGATTCTTTTTTTTCCTAAGCCTACATTAGGCTACATTAGAGAATATTCTGATAGTAAGCCCCACAAGTTCCAATAATATACAATACCCATTAATGTAACTATCCTCTTATTTACTCTTACTTTCAACAAGGTCAATCAATATAATCAGTATTAGTTTGAGAAAATACTAAATAAATATTTCTAATAAATATTTCACATAGAACTTGCTGCATATAATGTACTTTTTATTTTTACACTCTTAGGTGCTCTGTGAAGCATTGCTATACAGATGCTATGCTTGGCAGATTCACGATGATAACTCAGTTTCCCAAATGATCTCTGCTTTGCTGGCTGACCATTCTGAGTTGCCATTGGTATTCACTTGAACAAGTGCTGCAGCAGCTTTTAGGAACCCACTCCGAACTGGGGTTATTTGCACTTTCAAACCTACATGATGCCCAAACCGAAGTACTAAAAAATTCGAAGCTGTGACCAATCAACTGACAAGGCCAAAGAATTAGTATTAGAAGCAAGACTAAAACACAAAGTTCCCTAAATCTGTGTCATTTCTCAAGTTACCTTCAGTCATTTTGCAGTCGTCATATGTACTTTTCTCTGAAGGAAATTACTCTTCAACTGATTTCAAGACTCGATAATTTATGTCAATCATTTACTTAAAACAGCAGAGGAATACAAACTGATTTTGATAGAGAATCTGTAATTATGAATATTAAATGACTGATTTATTTTGCATTAAAGGATAATATGCATTATGGCCAGTCTAAATTCATACAGCCCAATACTTTGAAAGACCTATTCAACTCAGCTCATGTTTGGTCATTTTGCACAAACTTTACTATGTGTGAAAATAAAAAAATGCAGGACCAGAGTTCCACCTTCAGCACTTCGGTGTGCAGGTGGTCAAAACTTGTTCTTCTCCCCCCTCCTGCTATCCCCTGACATACCAGTGCTACTGTAAACACCAGAAGTTACCTACTGACTTCCTATCATGCCTAGGAACAGTGGACCTCTCTTTTTCTATAGGGTCCTGGCCTCATTTTCAAAGCCTTATTCCTCTTACAGATTAACCTTCCTCTGGCTCTCATGTTTCCTTTGAAAAGAGATCTTGGACAGAGAGGCAGATATTAGCCCAATGTTTCCACAAGCATGCTTAGCAATTCAATTGTTAATAGTACTGATACTTATAATTATTTCTACTCTGCCTCACTGTCATCTGCACCTGATACAAATTCTGTAGCCATGTGTGTGGGCAGCCCAATCTCACCAACCAGAGAAACTCATTTACAGTGTAGAGGGAGTAATCTGGATATAACACTAAAGCTCTTACCTATCAGCAGAAAGCCATAGATGAAAGATATTTAAGGTCAGGACAGTAAGGGAGGCAATAGCATGAAGTATGCTGATCCTATACATCCTCTTGGAAATAACATCTGCCATTTCTGCTCATGTTTGCTCTATCACATGGCTCTCCTCATATTATTCCAGTGTTGCATTATTATTTTTTCCCTCTTATTTTTCACTTGAAAAACTGATGCTTCCTGCCTCTCACTCCAAGGAAGGGATTGGGAAGTGACAACAGCAAGCTGAGTGCCTGCTAAAAGGAGAAGGATATATGGCTGCTATGAGGCAAGACTTCCAATCCTCAGCAACTTCCTAGCTACAAGAAACCTTCTGGCAGCACTTGGCAGCATCCTCCAGCGCTTTGAGTCCACAGAAACTGATCAAGAGCCTCAGCTATAAAGTTCCAACAGCTTTTCTGGAAAGTGGAGGCACTTCATGTTCTCTGCAGAGGGCCTGATCTTGTTCCTGCAGCCACAAGTGAGAGCAGGCCAATACCTCTAGCACTAAATTGCAAACAATTCTCAGGATCTACTCGCAGCTCAGCATGTCAAAATGAACTGAGGAAATGGTTTTGACAAGCACTTCTGGACTAAGTTTTAAGCAATCAGTATCTGGTTAGGACAGGAACGGCTCAATATCCTGTAGAGGAAAACAGCTGACATGAGAGTAGTTTCAACTTTCCCTCTTTTAATCATGCTTTCTAATGTACTGCCAATTCACTCCTGTTCTGCCCTCGATAAGGCTACGCTGCTCAGCTACGGGAACTGACTGTTCAAAAATGCAAAGCTTGAACAACCTCCCATCTTTTCCTGTAGATTATTTCTACAATCAAATTGCATTTTGTCACGCAAACTTCTCACTCCAATAAAATTTGAATGGTAACATAAAGCTCTATTTCTGAATAATATTCACATATATGTGTTTCCAGCATGAGTGAAAACTGAGTTAAATGGTCAGAAGGAAAAATAAATGAGATGCTAATTTTTTGTGTTTATTTGAGCTTTTTCTTTCAAAGAGCTGAATAAGTGTTTACTAATTTATGGTTAATTTGCTTTAGGTGGTAGAGCTTTAATTGAATGCAGTCTTGTTTATTGTTATTATTATCTGCTTGCATTGCAGCATTGCTCTATTTCATACTGGAGGCAAACATACTGGATGACCTGTTCTCTCTCCAAATAATGTACATGCTAATTTAAACCAAGCTACAATGAATATAAACAAAGAGGTTAAAAGAATAGGGAAAGGGAAAAGAGAATGGATAGGAGTAACAATTACCTGCTAGGGCTGCACAGATTAAACAAATGCACTACTTAATAAACTTAGATAATGCATTTATTTAAGGTAAGCCAAACAAGAACTGATGAAAAATCCCCACAATCTGTCTGCTGTATCTATTCCTTGAAAAACAGAAAAAAAAGCAATTTGCAAACTATTTTTTGCCATACTTGTACAAGTTGCCCCTCTAAGGTTTCAGTTCCTAAGTACCTCCATGATGCCTTGGAGGAGCTGTAGCCAGGCATCATCATTTCCTATTTAGATCTCTTGTCTAGGTACAGAGCCTGATTCCTTCTCCCAGCACAGGCTTTTCTGAGCACTACAGCATGCCTAGAGGCTGCTTGTCTGTGGTGCTCAGAGAACAGGAGCCTAGCTAAGGCAGCTGTTTAACAAATCAGAACGGAGAGGTGCAACACTACAGCAATAGCTTCTAGAAGTGTTTTTTTAAAGACTGTTTAACTGAGATTTTTTGCTATTTAGTTGCTCAGCCCTATGGTAAATAAATAAATAATGGACTGATTTTAGATTTTTCAGCTTTTAGATGAAAAAGTTTGTGTTGGTTTTTTTTTCCATAACAGGAATCAGTAAGTCCATTTAACTTCACGTATTCCATACTCATTAATCTCTTGAGCACAAATTCTACCTCCATCCTGCACCTGCCGCTCATTTAAAGAATGTAATCTACACCTTAAATCCAAACAAACAAATAGATAACTTCTTTGTATATCAATGTCTCTCAATACTCTTTTAAGGCTTTAAACAAAACCAACTGACCTGGATAAAAACATGGGTAGGAATATTCTTAATGTAAATGGGCAGTATATTCAGACAGTATCAGTAAGAGAAAATTATTTTTTTATTGTGACTTGAAGACTAATCAGTACAATGAGTTCTTTCCTGGTGAGTTTGCCGTTTGGGAAAGACAGGAAGGAACATCTGGGAAAAGAGGCGTTTACTACACCCTGTCAACCTTAAGATAATAAAAAAGCACATTCCTTGTTTATTTGACTTGGTCTTTATTATCTTTAAGCTACTGCAAGTGTCACACAGAAGATTTCTAAGCAGACAAATGAATTGTTAGTGCACTTTGAGAAATTACTGAACAGCAGCAGTTCCTGAGGAATGTAAAACCTCCACACCGTCATCATTGCTCAACAGCGCTGCGCCACCTACGGACATTTCTAAAGGGAGCCGGTGAAACTGCTCCACGAAGTCACACAGTGGACAAGGCATCTAAGGCTGCCTGTACAGGCCAAAAATCCTTTTATCTCATGCACTTTGGAAGGCACAGTCCCACCTCCAGAGTGAATTATATGCTTAAGTTATACTATGAGTGGATGAGATATAGGTTCTTAGAGATAGGGACCATATATGTGCACTCAGGTCTGCCATTTAGCTGCTTCTGAAATCTCCAGAGCTGATACTTAAAGCTAGGTATAAACCTTTCTCTCTTCCCAGCTTTCTCTTCTCGATTCACTTCAGTAATCTGGCTTTCCAGCCTTGCTTTCTATGAGAAGGCTTGCTCAGACGAGTATGTTAATGTGCAAAGTGCCTGGATTCCCTTTGAAAATTAAGTTTAGGAAATCTACTTAGGCTCACAATTTGAAATGGAGCAATGCTTGAATGCTTTTAAAAGACAGCTGTAAATGTCTACATGCCAAGGTGTACTTTATCTTGCACTTCAGAGATTAGATAGACCCTTATAAGAGGTATTGCCAAACTCTACATTCTCATTTAGGGCTGAGTGGCCGATGAGAAACAGACAGGTAAGTGACCTAGAGCTCCTCTCTACAAAGCTCAACAGATCCTTTGAAGACCATGGCCCTGGCCACTGCCTGCTTTCATCAGGGACATTCCTACAGGGGAGTGCAGAGGCTGGGCTCTAGAGAGGGGAACTGCATCTGTACTTGTGTCCAGAGATGAAGGCATGGGCCAGAGTGAAGGCTTTCAGGAGCTACTGTTCCTCATACACACCAGCAATGAGTTACTACAGATTGGAAAGTTCAGAATGAAATATTTATAATTGCTTCGGATTCATAGCCCTCTGTTAGTCAAGATTCCAGGGCATTAAAAAAGAATGGCATAAGAAATGATTTAAATTCACTTCTATGGATATGAATAGAGCAGGGAAATGTGAGGACTCTGATAAAAGCAGTGTTCCTCTAAATGCACATTGAATTACAAAATAAAGAGAAAGGAGGAGAAGTCATATCTCAAAGATAAACTAAACTCCCTCCCAACCCAACCTCCACCCCGTCTATCTCAGTACAGATGCTCTCAACACACAGGGCTCCATACAGCTAATGATGTAACATGGGTTAGATTTGCATACACTGAAGGGAGTGATGTAGAAATATGAACATAAATTTGGTGTACTGAGTGAAACCAAAGGTTGACCAGTATCCTGTTTTCAACAATGAGCAGCAAGAGAAGGTCTAGGGAAAGAATGCAAGAACAAAGCAAGCAGGAATTACTGATTACTTAATTAACAGTGTTACTTATTTTTAGTATGCCCTCCAGCTTCTGGCAATCTGTAGTTTAAGACCATCCTGAATCAAAGGTTGCTTCGACATCCTTGTGTCTGGTGTCTTATCGAGTATGATTTTTTCCTTTGGACAGCTTTCTTAGCCCACTTTATGACCTCTGCACTGTTCCAGGACAATGAGCTCCATAACTGGGAGCCAGGAAATAGACAACACTAGACATGGGGACTATGGGGAATAGAGGGGTATTTAGGCCATCTACCTTTGGGAAAATCCTCATGATGAAGAAGAAAACATTTATTTTATTCTAGTTTTATCAGTAAATTTCAAATGCATTCTCTGTAGCCAGAGAATTACCTTTGGGATTAGTTACAATACCAGATTTTTGCTTTTCACAATGCTGCCTTCTTTCACAAACCTATTCAGTGTTGTGCTCTGTGGGCCAATTCCCAGATACCTCTATAAATCCACCAAGTCAAAGCAATCTAAACAGAGTATAAACTCAAACATGCAAATTGGATTTATTAGCTGTTGTGTACTTTCCCGCTGTTCTGATTGTTTTCCTTCATTTGTTGCAAGGCTACACTGTTATGTCCACTATCAAATCCAGGGAAAGGACCTGAGAGCCTCTGGACTACGCAGCAGTCCTCTGGTGGAATTTGCTACAACTCAGGAAGGATTTGAGACATCTCAAAGACAGGAGATGTGGCTGCCAGGGGGATGGTGGGAAGCGGAAACTCCAGCCCTGGCACAGGGTCAGGCTCAGCTGCCTCCTGCCCAGCACCAGCACGAGCTCTTGCTGGCAGCATTGCTTTCCAGGGAGCTGCTATTGGCCATCCCAAAGCATCGGGGCTGAGTTCCCTAGAGAAACATTGTACTTAACGACATTTTTCTGTGTGGGAATTATATACAGTACTTCCCCTTCTGATGCCTATCGCATATTTCAACGGTCATTTGAAGTCACTGTGTTCTCTTTTGCTCCTGTTATCAAATCACAGTATTAACATAACAGGGATAATTAAAGCTACCATAAATTAGTAACAACAATGCACACAGTTTGTTAAACATCAAAAGTACATTCTTTGATAGGGAATGTAAAGGAAGTCCCTGTCCCAGAGAGAAATACCACTGTTGTACCTTCTTACAGACTCCTCTAAACAAAGAGTTCAAGACTCCAGGTATTTCATGAAGATAGGGCACTGCTTTGCCATATGGACTGGGTCAGTCACTTAACCAATAAATGTCTCACTTGCCTTGGTATGAAAATCATAAAAAGAGCTCCTAAAACATCTTGGCCATACTCATTGAAGGTTCAAAGTCAAGCCAAACTGATGCATCAGCTTGGATGCGATGACGTCAAAGCAGATGAACAACTCTAACAAGAACCTGTCTGCAATGTCAGTACCGTATGAAATCAGCTACTGCCTCTGGGCAGTATTTCTTGGGCTGAACCATTCTCATAGTATACTCGGGGCATTCTCATCTCTGCCATGATGCAATTTCTTCTCCATTTCCTCAGACTTGCCTGATTGTCTATACGCATCTACCACCTTGTCTAATGTTTAGATTCTAAGTTTTTTGGATAGAGGATCATTTCATTTTTGTGTGTGTACAAAGCCTTGCACAGAGGGACCTTGATCTGTGACTTAGGCTCTCAGGTACTACATTAATAAAAATGCTAAAGAGAACTTCCCATAAGAGCCAAGAAGTAGTCTGACCCACAGATTTACATGCAGTATTCTTTGAGGAAAGGTGTATTTGCAAACAAGGGACGTTTCTGCTAGACAGCAATGTTAAGCTTTCTGTACATACTAGCTCTGTGTAAGAGATCTCTGCTGAATTTCCAGAACTGTCTTTTTCTTAAAAGAAGCAGTATAATTAGTCAACTGTCGTAATTTGTAAGTGTTCTCTTGACATTGCACTGAAAAAATATTAATTATGATTACATTCAAAGAAGACATGCATGGCCTGGAAGATTAACTAATGGCTACGATATAAGCTAGATGCTTAGTAGGTGCTGTCCAGTACATGGCTTCCTGCAATTCAAAGATATACTCGGGTATTTTATATTGCAGTTTTGAAGGTCCTTTGATGTTTTTCTTTTCTTTCTTTAACTGTGTTCTGCATCTGTTTCTAACATTTTTAATTAAGGGGAACAGAGCTAAATTCAGCTTTAGGCTGCCCCGCAGAGCACTTGGCCAGAAGGAATGACATGATAGTGAAAAATATATTCCAAAACAAGAGGAAAGGTGAATATTTCTGTTTTAATTTGAGGCATTGGCCTTATTCAGACCTTAAGTGGACCATTCAAGGAGACCTCTATAAAACTCCAAATCTGAAAAAGCAACTTTTCCTGTAAACTTCAGATCCTTGTATATCTGATAGAGATGTTCCCTTCTACATCAGTTGTTGATTTTACTGAAATCAGTACCTGTGCGTTTTAGTCAAGGATTCGTGAGATGCAGTGTACCTCATCCTACTTATAGCACAATCTCACAACAAAACTGGTTGTTTTCTCCCTCTCCTTGTCCCTTAGCATGGCATTTCCAACCTGCCAATGTGAAAAGGTGTTATATTTGGTTGTAACTGTCACAGATGGACACATCCTGCTATGGGCTGAGCTGAGATACTCAGAGTGAATGCTAATGAGCATCTCCTCACTTTCCCAGATGTCCCACTCTGCCTGCACATTAGGACAGCTGCTGAAGCAGACACAGAAGCCCTGCCTAGGATGGTCAATGACAGAAATGAAGCAAAGGCAGAAAGGAGCTGAGGAAATCAGTCACTGGAAAGTTGTGCCAGAGTTTAAACCTCTGACCAAATGGATCTTAAAACCCAAACCTGCTGCTGAATAAGACAAGGGGATTACTCAGACAGCTAAAATTACTCATGTGCCCAGGGCAACAATGGCTCATCTGATCCTAGGCCTGAGAATCATTTAAATATTAACATGCATATTTCCCCTTGGTTTCTTGTGCTGTGCATTACTTTTCAAAAGATCAGCTGGACGAATCACTGCAAAACCACCAAAACTGTCTACCAGATGGCGGCCACTGATTAATTTGTCTTAACTTAAGCCAAAAAGGAAGAAAATGCGATGGGTGGAGCAGTAAAGACAAGCACAATCAACATCCGACCAAACAGGGTTTCCTGTCACCTTGGGAACGACACTGATTGGCACTGTAGTTTCCTGTGTACAAGCTAAAACCAGTAGCAACTGGAGTAACAAGAATAAATGCCAGGTAAGAGACCTGAAAATACAATAAAATTATTACAGGACTCCTGACTAAGCCTCACAAGACACTAATGGCAAAACCAAGGGAAGGCATGGGCACCGTACTAAAGTGAGCACACCCCAGCATGTGAGAGGACTATGATGCACCAGAAGAATTTATCCAAAAAAGGGTGGGCTAATTTGCTTGAATTATCTACTCCCAGAAAAGAACGTCATGTGCTTTAAAGAGCTTTTAGTTCTTTGCAAGTGGAAAAAAAAGTCATGTGGGACAATTCAAAGCAGCGATGGATCTAAGAGCGGAAACATACCGTCTACCCACACTAATACGAAGTTATTTGCAAGAGGTGCTAGAGACACAGGGAAAGGGACTGTGGGTGTAAGTTTGGGCGATAGTACATAGTTATTTGCATCTATTTATTTAGATTGTAACTCCCACGGAGTTTTGCTTCAAAGATATCTATCCACAATCAAAACACCTCCTCAACCAGCCAGGAGTCAAATAGTTAAAATACGGTTTTTAAAGGGTCTTTGTTAGGCCAGTCCTGAGTTCACTTCCCCTCCAGAGAAAGGGGACAATTCACATTCCTGCCCTCTTCCTATACTGCAGATAAGCAAAGACGTCTGTAATGGGTTGGACAGAACAGACGTTTGTGCAACTCAGAGGTCCAGCACTTGCAGAAAGTTTTGAGAGTGACTGTGCACTAACAGAAATGTTACACAAATGCAAATTAGAGGTAAAGAATTATTATCTCTCTAGTCATGAATCCATGTGCTAAAACAGACCTCTCAGGCACTGAGCCGGAGACCCTTAGAGCTGGACCCCATTTTATGTTCCCTGTTACCTACACCAGTTTCTCCCACCTCGGCAGCCCAGGTTTTCAGCCCTTGCCCTTACCCTGTCACCCACAGTGCAGGTGCCAGCAGTCATGGTGTGATGTTCCAGCAAGTTGAGGTGGCCTGAGGAGGAGGGAAGCCGCAATGCCAGGTTGCGGTGCAACCCTGTGCTGAAAGGAGCATTGCTAGAAGGCACAACCCACAAGCCCACAATCAGGACTGCTCCCTGCATGTCAGCTGCTACAGCAGCTGTGCACTTTTTCATGTGCAAGCTGCATCTAGAAAAAGAAATTAAACAGCACCAGGAAACAATCCCAGGCACTGAAGCTCAGTAATCAATACTGCTGTTTCAAGCCTTGCAGCCCTGGCTTGTTTTTAGCCTTTGCCAACAAGAGTGCTCCAAAGCAATTCACTGGCACAGTTTGGGTACCAGCACATGCACAAACCATTCCCAGTAGGCAGTCTGCATCCAGCCCACACTCTTTTGGAGGTAAAGGGAGCTTGGCAGTATGGGCAAAAACTAAGCTCTGCTAGCTGGCCTCAGTGCAATGGGTTTTTCTGAGTGTATTGAATTTATTAGTGCATCTTACAGACCAGGACAGAATATTGCTGAGAGATCTGCCAAGTGAAAGACATAAATTCTTAGGTCCTTCAGAAAGTGTTTTGTTTTGTTTTGTTTTAATTGTATTCTCTATCTTTGTAAATGATGTAGACAAATAATAGCATGTAGGATTCTTATTTTACTTCAGGTTAAGGTTCTCATCTTTGCTACATCTCTTCAGCCAGTCAGTCTCAATCCAGTGGTTAGGCACACAGCTGCAGGAGGTTTATGTGCCATATCCAAAGTGCTCTAATGAGTCAGTGGCAGAGACAAACTGGAGCACAAAAGTTCCTGCCTCCCACCTCCAACTCAGTTTACTGGTCCCTGGTGCTTTGTAAATTCCTTCTGATAGGATATCGCTGTAAAATCGTTCTCCAGCTAGTACTTTTGTGTTGGCACATAGCTGTTCTTTGAACAATTACACTGACATTTTCCTGAAAACAATCCCTAGGATTTAAATTAAGAATGCAGAAAACATATTCAGGTTCACACAATAGGGTAAATTTATCCTCCAAATCTATGCAAAGCTAGTATATTCTAGCCAGGAAATTCAAGGCCCCTTCCTGTAAATATATTAAGTTCCCATACTTGTGTCATAAACTACAAAACCTGGCATGTTTACAGTAGTCCAACTACAAGGTGCTACCTCTGAGCATTACTTGAAATACTCACAATAGATGGTTTTGTGTAAAGATAACAGATCAGCAACACCATAATTATAATTGCAGCAGCTATGCTCTGTGATCTAAAAATCAGAACAGAACCAGAGAGAATTGTTGGAAATTTTTCTCATCTATTAGAGCAGAGTTTTGTTTGAACAGTGATATCCTGAGATGCAGCTGGCATTACACTAATGAAGCAAAGAGCACATTGGGTTTTTCACCCTGCTTCCAACATATTTTACAAGATTGAACCAGAGTTTTTGCTTGGTATACAGCATTGTTAATGATTCATTTTAACCGATACCGCTTTTCTTACATCAGGAAAATAGGTATTACAGTTAGCATTGGTCACTCACAGCATTTGTCATCCAGATGGCAATTGACAGGGCACAGAAATCATATAGGTGGCTGGAATAGTAGTTTAATTTGTGTGTTTATGCAGCATAACTAATAAAAGAGAATACTTATCAGTATTACCATAGGAATTTTCTTCCACATCAAAACTTGAAGCCCAAACTGTCCACGATTTTCTCTGCAAAGGTGTTAATTACAAGTTGTTGCTGAGGAAGGATGCCAGAGACAGAGAGAGGACATTTATTGTTCTCATCATTTGTGTGACTATGTGTGTGAGTACCTCTTCTTAATACATCCTTTATTCAAACTTTATCATGTGGTGTGAGTTCCAACACCTGCTCTGGCAGGGGGGGTTGGACTAGGTGATCTCTAGAGGTCCCTTCCAACCCCTATCATTATGTGATTCTGTGACTAGTTTGGGTTATCTGAACACATTTTTTACAATATTTTTAAAATGTATTGCCCTTCTTCTTCATCAGAATATCTTTTTTTTTTCTCATATTATAAGGAAGACGACAGGGGTGAGCATTTAGCAGCTTTACCATGCACATCATTTTAACTTTTATTTCACTATACCTACAGTGAGCCATAATCACTGTATGTCCACTGAACAATTCTTAGAACTGGAGAAAAGAATTCTGCTGCCAATTTACAGATAAACCTCACCGGTTACAGTCTAGTACCTGTGGCATAGGGTTTTTATAGTATTGCTCCGCTTTGTGGGGAAAAGTAACATCACGCATAGTTCTCACAATCAGAGTTCAAGCCAAGGTTCAGTGCTGTTACATTTATAGGGAGTTACACTGGACATTGTTTCAGGTGGCTTTCCCCTGCTGTTTTTTGTTCTGATGCCTACTGATTTTCATTGGAGGTTGCAGACTCAGTTGCACAGTGTATGTTAAATAGTGACAGTGAGTAGCCCTCTCCCCTCCAGTGTTGCTCACGCTGGCGTTGCCTGCCTTCCCTTTCATACAGCATCTTCTGTTTTCTTGTGTCCCGGCAGTGCTTCCATACCACTGCAGAATTCTTTTATTTCCCATTTAAAAAATATTTTATTATTTCACTTATGGGCCAGGTTTTTGCTCTATTTGCTAACTATTTTTTTTTTAAATTATATTCCCCCCTGTCTTGTATTTATTTGCAGAGGAAAAAAACTATGCACAAAGCCCATGTGAAATGTTACTTGGTGTGAAGTTCTGCGTGCCCCTATCATCCTGATATGTGAACATCAGGAGCTCTCCCTTTTAGACACAATAATTTTCCAATGAATATATAACAGACTGAGAAAATATAGTGCTGTGATTTTCCCCACTGATTATTTAGATTTAATAGACACAGTTTTAGGTCTTTGTGGGTAAGATGGAACACAAATGCTTGAAAAGGCTTTCCAAAGCACTGTATTTTTTAACATACACAGTAGAAGAGCTATTTTCCACATTTTCCTTTCTTCCATGGACTTTTGCATGCTAGATAGTAACTAATTTGAATAAAACAGTATATTGTGCACCATTTAGTTGAAATACAGTTGACCTAGTCACAGGTAATACCAGAACTAAAACTCACAGCAGCAGTGGCTGGAGGAAAAGTAAATCCAGTTGTAAAACAAGTGAATACTGTGCTGGTGTGCTAACTTATTTATATTTTTATCCCCACTATGTTTGTGTTTTAACAACTCACTGCTTGTTCTAAGAATTTTCAGTGCTTGACATATCAGGATGAAGTTTAAAATACCACATCCTACTTCACCAGATTCTGATTTTGGCTGGGACCATTCATAACAAGAATTTTGGGCCAACCAGCAGAATAGAATGAAGCCTTACTCTGCCAAAGGAAGAAGCATATATTATTCATATAAACCTATAAAAGGCTAAGTAGAAAAATAAACACTGATGCAATATTCATGGGTATGATCATGGAAGAGAAAAGGCTCATTTACATCCTAAATTCAGGCATTGGTGCTATGATATTGTGACAGTTCATCACTGAAGACACCCACAGGAGAACAGCATTTGCTCTCCCACTTTTTCGGTCCATAACAGCACTGTGTGGGTTGCCAATGGAGGTTTTTGCTGCAAAGGAGAGACAGTTGTGAAAACAGTACAAGAGAGAAGCTTTGAAGCCTTCTGTACTGGACAATCCAAAGGGTGCCAGGAGGCTCTGAAAACAGCCCTTTCATCTACCTGCCCCAGCGTCTGTCATTAGCTGTAACAGAAAGGGGTCGGTGCCTCTTTGTTCTAACAGCCCTCACCCCTCCACACCGGTCAGTCCATCCTCCACTCTTGGCCACCACTGCTCCACCCCTTCCCTAACCACACGCTGCACATCGGTCACATCCCTGATCAGCATCCAGGAAAGTAACCCGCCAGGCCGGTCACCACCCTGACTAGGTGACCACCATCCCCCGGCCAAGAGCTCCAGCCAGAGAGCTGATCTGGGGGGCCAGGGCAGCTGCCGGCTGGCTTCAGGGGGCACCCTCCCTGCACCAGCCCTGCTCGCAGGCGCACACCTCTCCCGCATCCCGACCTGCTGGTCGCCTAACAATCACCAACAGCTTTCTATGCATCGGAGGGTGCAAACGTTGCATAATCAGCTAGGGAAGCTGTGCCTTATAGAAATAGCTGGGGAAGAGCCTTTGTTGATATGCAGGGGGAAAAAAAAAGGTGCGTGGACTTGGTTCTAGTATTCAGAAAGAAAATACGTTTTAAGAAGCTGGATAAACTCCCAGAAACTTTTTGATCTGTGGACAGTTGTTGAGGTTGAGGTTCAAACCGCTAGACCTACAACAGACGCTCTCTGGTAACCCCTGTTTCACCTCCAAGAAGAAGAGAAAGTGGATAAGGGGGAGAGACTTATGAATGGCCCCCTTCCCCTCCCAAATGGCAGAGGAAGAGAATGAGAGAGAGACTTCTGGATTAGAAAAGAAAACTAAAACAGCTTTAGTAAAGATAATAATAATAATTTAAAAATGGAATATATACCAATATGTACAAAACCAGTATCGAACCCAACCTCCCCCTGATGACAGTTAAGTCACCATCACCACTAGTGCTGTGGAGCAGGCACTGGGGAATCCCAGACTGGGCTCAGCAGTTGATGGAAACCAGGTTCAGGAACACGCAAATCGGGATCAAAAGCAGGGCCGAAAAGAAAGAAGGCTGAAGGGAAGGAAAGGGTCCAGAAGGCAAGAAGGCCCAGGGGCCAAGACCCTCGTGATCCCTCAGCTTTATACTGAATATGACATATATGGGATGGAATGCCTCGTTTGTCAGTTGAGGGTCACCTCTCCTGGCTGCTCCTCCCCGCAGGTGCGGCCTTTCACTTTCTGCACCCCCCACAGGCCTTCATATCACTGTGCTTGAATTAAACTTAAATCACCACTTCTTAGAAGTGGACTTGGGTGGATAAAGTGTAACTGTGTTAAACATGACAAAAAGAACTGCAGAATGGGATGTTATCACAATTGCTTTCACTTTTTCAGAATGGCCTATTAGTGTTCTTTTACAGTAGAAACTGAAGTGCTCAGTTCCTTCAACTTCTCTTTCCTTAGTAATAAGCTGAAATGCCTGGTTTATTCTTTGTTTAGTTACCTCTTTTTATCTCAGCTCTTCATTTTAACACATCTGACTTAGAACTTTGTCCTTCCAAAGGATGAAATTTAGTTTAGGAGTATTAAATGCTGTTCCTCTGCGGTGGTGCAAATTAAGATCCTAGATCAATAGCTTTTATTTTCATTGTTTGAGCAATGAAGAAATTTCTTCACTGGTCTTCTAAGTACAAATTCCCCCAACAAATTCCTCACCTGAATCTCTCACAAATATTACATATAAGATGTTAGGTACCAGTTATTATAAACTAGCTATGTGATCCCCATGCTTGTGTGCTTTATTTTTAGGACCTTGTGGAATAAGAGCAACTATCAAAATGCATTTACTTGCTTCCACCATTCCTTATTTTTTTTACTGCAGCAATATCACTACATGTTTTATTACAGCTCTGCCTTTCAGCATCTTTTACTTACGGAAGGATCAGTTCCCCTCCTTTAGCTCTGTCTGTGTCTCACAAAGCCATTGATAAAATCTGTCA
The DNA here is from genome assembly GCA_013400335.1 of Eurystomus gularis. NCBI lineage: Eukaryota > Metazoa > Chordata > Aves > Coraciiformes > Coraciidae > Eurystomus > Eurystomus gularis. Next base: position 59,386 of record VZZY01010790.1, on the reverse strand, counting down.
CTGTAATCCCACAGTTCAAGCTGAATCAGGGTTACTGCTCAACTCTGAGAGCCCTCACAGGCAAGGCTCTACTTGGTCTCCTTTTCATTCTGATTTCCCGTCATATCTGCACGACGTCTGTTCTTTCATTTATCATCTGTGCTGGGGTAGAAGAGTTCAGTTGTGCGGCTGCATGCTACGTTAGTTATTCAGAGCACTGATGCTTTCTGAAAGCAGCCTGCAGCCATCAGGCAAAACATTGTATAGATTTCTCACAGAGGAGAGACAGATGTCAGTGTGCATTCTCCTGTGGGATGAATAACTAGTTTAATGGCCCAGTTTTTGAAAGGTAGAATGAGTGGCGAGGTTTGGTGCCCAAGTGTTTCTGAGGAGCTGCACACAAGGGTCAGTTTTGTTATTAATAACTTCTTTCTCTTTTTTCTAAAGCCTTTAGACCTTGGACTGCATCCCAACCATCATGGAAAGCTGATTTTAAGTAGAAAAATCATCAAAAGGTGATAATGGAAATACTGTATGAGTAAATTCACTCAGTTGGTGTAAATATTCCTTCTTTCCAAGTTTTCTGTGTGCTATGGACTCCTGACAATGGGAATGTCCTTTGCTGATAAAACATAACCAAGCCTTGTGCCCTCTGCCAGGATTTCCAGGATTGCAACAGGCAAAAATCAATGGAAAACAAAAAAATATTTCTCTGGAGTAATTGTTGAAAAGTGGAAGAAATAAATTAGCAAAAAGAATTCTAGTACTGCAGTTAATCTCAGCCCAAATGTCTGGACCTTTGCTTATATGAAAAGGAAAGGAGAGAATACCCATGAGATCAATATTCACAAACCAAAATCCCACTTCTCAGTTGTCCATATGGCAAAGTCTCCCATTCATTAACAGAAGAGACACATACAAAAACATGCAGCAAAAGTATAACAAAACAGAAAAAATCCTGAACATGTTGGGCATCATCCTACCTTTCCTGGAGCCCCACAGGTTTCATTCTGAAAGGAGATGGACTGACACACAAGGGAGGTTTGAGCTCAGGAACACACTGGCCTTGAGAATCCACTACAACATTGACAACTTTTGGAGCCTGGTTAGGCTGGACCATGCTGTTGGTGGTCTTACACTCGGACTGAGATGTCTGCAGGGGAAGGGGTGAGAGGTGGATCTCCTGTTTCTTTTCCTTCTCTTGTCTCAGTGACAACTGGATCTTCTCCTTTAACCTGTACAGAACCTACAGAAAGAGGAAAGCCCAATCTCAGTTCCCTGGTAAACAAGGCTAGATAAGATTGTTATATGTGGCTTTTATTACTAGAAGGTAAGCCACAAGTTGTGTTACACAGAGTTTTCCACAACAGGATAAATATTTCCATTACATTAACCACAGTTTGCACACGTGAGCAGTAGGGATTTTAACAGTTCTCATTGTGAGCCAATAATTATTTGTAATACTGTCAGTTTTATTATTAAAGGGGCACATAACATAGAATGGGAAATAGTTACAAAAGATACTGTGAAGAAGGAAATATTGGTCAGTAAGTAATTGTAGAAAAAATTGTAAGAATTTTAACACATGAGAGAAAATAGCACAAAATAAAATAGATGCTTATGATATATCCAGGTACGTATCTCTAATTATAGCAGCCTCAATTTGTTTTAGAGCAGTTGTTCTTAAAAGCTTACTCATTTTGCATGGAGCTAATGGTTGAACGCAGTAAATTTACTAGGCCACTTTTGTAATGGTAGGCTGCTGCTACTCTAAAATACTCCTCAGGATGAGGATATCCCTCAGTATCCTCAGAGAAAATCAACCTGTTCTGCAATAAAGCTGAAGAATTTCATAGCTTATGAAGCTATTTAAGCATCTGTCCAGAAAAGTGTGTTTTACAATTACTGAGACATTGACGTTTGAACATACTGTAATACCAGGATTCTCCGTCCGCCTATTGCTTATGGATGTCAGGTATCTGCAGCAAAAGCTTTTCAGAAGTGGTACTGATCCTCTTCCATCAAACTCCACACTGACATTGCTGTACACTGGCTTGGGGAGGGCTGCTGGGTAGTGTGTGCTTGGTAATGTCACTCCAGAGGAGCCTGTGTTAAGCCTATTGAACACATCACTCTTGAGGGCAATGCAAAAATTGATTCCTGTGCCATATTCAAAATGTGCCTTTCAACCTATGAAACTTCAGAGAATTACTATCACAAGTATTGTCTGTGGAGGTGGGTGAAAGGCACTTACACAGCTTTTTGAACATGTCTGCGGATACCCTTATACCTTCTGCTTTGCTTTATTTGTTGCCATAAAGCATTTGTACAGAATCCTGGTTTGCAAAGCCACAACGACAAAGCCTAGACCAAAGCATTTTTCCACTTCAAGGCAGCAGCTCTTTGACAGCTGTTGCCCCACTTGCACCACATAAAGCTCTATCACTCCATAGCTTTCCAGTGAAGATGGGATATATCTGATGGGTTTGTTTTTTCGAGGATTAGCATTAGAGGTTTAGCTGGGGACTGACCTCATGTAATTAGCAATACACCCGTTAAACAAGACTTAGCTACATACACCATCTGTTCATTCAGAATAGTTTAGAATTAAATTGCATGGATAAGATAAGGTTCTCTTTGCCATTATTTTGCAGAAAATCCATCCCTACTGTGAAGCAAGAACACAGGTACCAATAAAAACAAAACAGGGACTTGAAATTTTTTAACCCTCTTTTCCTCCAGTGATTGCTTTGATCTCATTTGTTTCTAATAACCGACAGATATGCAGCTCGGACATTCACAGTCGTGACAGTGTTAACCATACCTTCTTGTCACTGGTATATTTTGACATAGTTTCATCCCTTGGAGAGCCAGGGACAAGATTGTGGTTTTGAATTAAAAAAAATCCTGAGCAAGTATTACTTCATATCCTTTTAATTACTTTATTATTAGACCCTAGGAAGAAAGATAGCCTGCCACCAGCAGAAGCTGAAAAAAAAATAAAGAACTACATTTGATCCCTCGATTCCTCAGAAAGTGTGGTCAGGATCATTGTGTTTTTAATGAATTCCAGGTGAAAGTCAAACAAACAGAAATGGCCAAAAACACAATAATCAACCCAATCACCAAGCTCTCAAAATGGAACAACTTAGTTGTACTCATGTTTCAAATCAGTGTAAACACATATGTCAGTATGGATGGAAACAGTTATGAAGCCCCTAAAATTGGAAACCGAACATTTTACTGATACCCCAGAAGCTTCATTGTGAGAATAATCAAGAGGTATGGAGCAATGGAACACCACAAAGTACTATTTTCCAGGACACACACGGTGGGCCACTTGTAATTTTTTCATCTGAGTATTAAGCCTAGGGTTCAAAGCCAGTCCAGAAGGAAAAAAACTCTTCTTTCTGCCTTCTCTTTGACTCAGCTTATATGGAAGAATGGCAGGGTGCAGACAACATGACATTCACTTTCTATATCTCTGCTCCGATTTCTGCAAGGGAAAGCTGACATGTTATGCCCCAGCTTGGCCAGTACCTCCTGCCTACCCATTCAAAACACCAGTGGAAACTACTTTTATTTGTCTTCAGAGGTTGATGGAAAAACTCAGTGAGATAACTAGGTCTCCAGAATGAAGATCTTGGCAATAGTTATATGGAACAGTGATATGAAAACTCATCTGTCTATAGATATTTAGGACTGTATAGTAAAACCTCCCAGAAACCATGGAAATTAAGACAGTTTGCTCTAACTAAAAGTGTTCTAACAAGAACTTATCAACATGTGTGTCAGGCTGTGTGTCTATCTCTGCATGAGCACAGCTATTGTACACGTGTATACATGAGAAGGAAATGGCCTAGCAGAATTTCCCTCAAACCATGGGGAAGGGATGAAGGAACAAAAATGTGACAGATGTGAGTTGTGTTGTTGGATGCATCACTGGGAGGCATTTGGATATCATTATTTGAGCACACTAAAAAAAGTTCTGTAGAAGCAGAATAAAATAATACAGACAATCTAGGACTAGTTTATAGACCAACCCCCTAATTTCAAGGTGGCTTAAATATTCCTGAGGTATGATAAAAATGCATACTGTTAATTTTGAATTAATTTTTTAAACTGGCAAAATCTGAAGTTGGTAAGTGGATATTAGTTAGTTGTATATATTCTATAATCAAAGTGCTTTCTGAAGTTCTGCACTACTTTATGAATCCCAAAACTCGTAAATTTAAAAACAAGAGACAGGTCATGTGAAAATTTGATGCTGCAATGTGGTTTTTTGTTATTCAATATTCTTCATGTTAAATAAATTCCAAAATACAGTCATGAAGCTGAAAAAATATTTATCATTTAAGTAACTACCTCCTCAAAACACTAAATAACTATTCATAACTCATAAAAGAGTTCAGACAGTAATAAAAATTTAGATCCTCACAACTTGTTGACAAGGAAAATGTCATGGAATTATAGATATAAATAGTTTAGGTTGGAAGGGACCTTTAAAGATCACTAAGTCCAACCCTTCTGCCATAAGAAGGGACATCTTTCACAGGTCAGGTTGCTCAAAGTTTATGTCTTTCATTATTTTAAATTTAAAAACTTTTTTTTTTTTTAAGAAAATCCTTTTATCACAACTAGCTACAAATATTTAACAATCTGAAGGTGATATTTCCAGACTACTCAACAGATACTTATATGTACATGTTTTTTTTAAAGGATATGCAAACATACTGGTTTATTAAAACTGGCAAAATTAGTAAGAAATATGACAGCAAATAATTTAATCCACTGTCAAATATTGTTATGTAGTAAATTTGGTGATGGCTCAGTTATTTCTCTATCTATGTAAAATAAAAAATACAGAGATCTGTTTTACACCTAGGAGTGCTAAAAATATTTATTCTTATTGAGCACTTTGCTTGCCACACTTAAGAAATGATGTATGATGTTCCCAGTGGAAGTGAGCCCATGGTCAGCCCATGATGACAATAACTATGTTCTGTGTGTCGGCTTCCACATATAATGAATGCAAGAGGTTTCTATACCACGACAACAAGTACTAGCTGAGTAAAGAAATGAAATCACCTCAGAGGTACAATTTACAAGTCTGAATTTAGCTCATGTGCTGCTGTTTGGCAATAGTCTGCACTGTAGATTTTTATGTGTAGAGGCCAGATATTTGTTAAATTCCAGCCAAGCATTAAAAAGACTAAAAGCTGTTAATGCACAGTGTGCTCTCAGCACAGGGAAGCATTGTGATTGTAAAAGCCAGTTAAGAGACAAAGCTGCATGTTTTACAATTTCTGTAGAAACTACACAGAATAAAAAAAGCTGACAATTCAGCTGCCTTACACTGAGCACTGTTGATCATCATAATCATCACTTAAAGTACTCCCTGCTCCTCACTTCTAAGGACGCTTCCAAGTCATCTACAGATGCAGGCTAAGGTTTTTCCTTTTGGACACTCTAAATTGCAAATAACCACCTGTGGACAAACAGGTGCCTAGCCTGTAACTTTAAAAAAGCGGCTTCATTTTGATGGTCTCATATTGTTGCTACAGCAAAAGCTACTTCAGATGAGCCCTAATGCCTTATGATATAGCCAAATGGTGTGATAGACTGCAATGGCTGAATTTGAAATACTGGATTCCTACTTTTCATAAATCTGCTGCTCTGACACACACAAAGTCAGATGAATAACAATGTACGCTGGTTGTTAGCCTTATGGATAGCCCATATGCTGTGTATCATGGGGTCCTGGCAAAATCTGAGACAGTGTCCATTTACACAGTCTAAACAGTAGCACACATAAAGACACAGGTTGGACTTGGGAGGGGACAGAAAAAGGAATGCCTGCAGAAAAGACCACTGCATCAAAGTAAATCCATCTGGAAGGAAGTTCAAGGATTCTGCTAGTATTTACCTCTGCCCTTACTCCAGATCAACTACACATGCTTGCCTAAAACCTTGGGTGAAAACTCCCAAGGTTCCCCAACAAATGCAGTCCAGAGTCTAGTAGTCTATGTGATAACAAAATCCTGTCTAATGAGTTAGCCAAATCACCCTTTCAAAAAATTCGCTTCTTTTCCAATCCCCAGTGGAGAAAGTATTATCTCCTTCCTTACCACAGCCTTTGGAATCTTTCCATGTTTGAGAACTATCATGCTTCTTCTTGCTCTTCTTTTATCTGTCATAAATAAACCAAATTATTTCATCTCTCCTGTATCTCTGATCACTCTTGTATCTCCTCCCTTATCTGCTTCTCCATAGTAAAAAGCCTTGTATTTTTGAGTGAGATGGCAGAGAGAAATGGAGGTGACTAGGAAGTAGAAATTATATAAAGCAACAATTTTTGTAAAAAAAAAAATAAGTGCTTTTCAAATCTTAGGGAGACTTTAAAAGCTTAAATAAGACTTTGTTATAACTGTGAACATTTATTAATATCTTCATCATATCTGGCCACTGAAATCAATCAATGTGAATGGCAAAACTGTTAAAACATATGATCACTCTTTCATATACTTACTAGTTATTTCAGTTTAATATTTGTATATTCTGTACATGAATACTGACACACACTCTAACAACTGTGCGATATTGTATCAATGTGATGTTTTTGCTATCCAACAAAACTGAAACACAGGCAGCTAACATGACTTCAGGGATCCCGGGACCTTAGTAACAAGGTTGCCATGTCACTACAGTTACTCTGCAGATTTAAGAGCCCATTATTTATTTCTTCAGCTTCCTTCTAGCTACAGTTTTCAACTGGCCTCAAAATATATCCAGAAAAGTGGTTCTTCAAACTTTGGCTTCACAGTGTTGTGAGACTGACCAACTCTTACCCTGTAGCTGAGTTTTTAATAGCTTTGATTAAATACCTCTCATGTAAAGAACTTGTGACTCTATCCTTCAAACTGAGAAAAACATGACGTAAAGAACAGAAAAAAAAAAAAGCAAAAAGGAAACTTACCATTAAACAAGTTACTAGAATGACAAAGATGCTGAGAAATATGACAACCGCATAAAATCCTTCTTTGCTCCAGATTTTGTCTGCTTCACGCTGGCCTTGCAAAACATTTTTCTTTTTTAAGCAATAAAACAGAAAAAGGAAGAGAGAAAAAGTTACACAGTAACATGCACAGATTAAATAGCTCTCGTCAGGCATTAATCACCCTCCTCAGTTTTGTCACAGTTCACATTCCACAGTATATAGCACTCACTTTGAACACCCACCTCAGCTACACACCCCATCGGCACTCTGTGTGTCTGTGAGACCCAAGGGTCCTAACACTAAGCAAGATGACCCAAGACCTTCTCCATGGCTGCTGAGATAATCTTCTACCAGGAGTCATGGGCTGGTTGAAGGTAAGTAAACAAGACTCGTGGTCTTTCTTGGAAACTACCTGGCTCATCAAGTAAAAGGGCAATGCTCCCGCATGTGCTGCAGAAAGTGCTTGCCCTGCCTCTTTCTCCCCAGTGCTTATCTCCAGCCCCACGCACCAGTCTCAAGACTGTTTATACTTGACACAGGAGCAAAGAGCAGGTGACTTGTTGGTTTGCCTTTGTGAGCCAGGAAGCCCTGACTCTGTCACCTTTAGAGTACACACACACATACATGTTCATATGTAAAAAATTCTGATTATGCTGAAAGTAATCTCATTATCTTTGTGTTCCTGCTGATAGTGCATTTCTAAAATAGCTGTGCACACTAAAATTTCCAGAACTCCTGGGGAACTCCTGGGGATTATGAAATAATTATTGTAAGAGCGCTTATTTTTGGCTTTGTTGCAGTGTGGAAACTTGGTTGGGCTATTAAATGACCAGAATTTCACTATGTTTCCAAATAGAGATTCGGTAGTAGAAACAGGTTACATGTACCCTCAGCCTAACTGCTATATATTATTTAGAATAAAGTATATAATCTTGTGCTTCTGTAACTGCTCTCCCAATTTTCAACTACTTGCTTTTCTTTACTTAATTGTGTATTTTCAGTGCAGTTCTCGGTCTGAGTAAAAATGACTTTCTTAAATTCCCGTTTCCACTGTAAATGTTCAAGGTCTTGGTGCTTCCCTTTTGCTGAAATTCCCTAGTGGCTTTAATTAAGCTTCTTGTTTAACTAGTGAGTTGTCTTAAAGTTGCAGATGGTCTCTCTGGGGACATTGTGTAAGAGGACTGGGAGTTTTCCACAGGAGAAAGAGTTCCTCCATTTAAAGATGAGTGGCTGCTCACAGGACCTGTGTAACTGCAGGGACCCTCTAGCACTTTACACAGATACCTCCCACTCCAAAGTCTGCTTAGGCACCAATTAGCCTGCTCTTTCGAACAGTTAATATAGCAAGCAAACTCCTTGTGCCCATCAGCCTCCCAAACATAGAAAGTCCTGATGAACTGGAATTCCTGTGGAAAGGCCTGCTGAGGAGGAGGAGAACATGGCCTGGGGAAGAGAGAAGAAGCTGACAAAAACCTGTTGCATGCTGGATCCAAACATAGCTTCTGTGGTCCTCCTCTCAGCAAAGGTTTGTGCCCTTCTTGCTTTGGAAAGGGCCAGGATAATGCAAATTAGTCAATGTAGATGCAAGACAATTCACTGCCACAAAATTCAAACATTTAGGGAAGTATTTGGTACCATGGTTTATTTGCAGAGATTTGCTTGCTAAAAAAAAACCAAACGCATGTGTATAACCAGGAGTTGACTGCTTTAGAACTGAAAGCATAATAAAGAAGAGTTTCCTTTGGAAGTCATAGCCCCAAGGACCCGAATGGAAATCCTTTACTTTGTTCTGCTGAACTACAGAAACAGACCTTGTAAAATTAGTGCATTTATGTGTGTGTGTAATCACGCAGTGTTCCACCATGTGAGCTTAAAAGTACTGCAGCTATTGACAGTTTAGCAAGGCTTCTAAGTGTCAGTCTGGTGTCTATTGAGCAACTTAAAAAGCAGGGCTTTCAAAGATAAGCTGGAAATCTTGGCAAACATTTCTGCAAAAATTGTTCCTAGACATATTCAAACAGTGTTGCCACTCTAACGAGGTGCAGCTCTCCATGCAATCTGCTACCTCAGCACTGCAAGGTTACTCTGCTGTGCTCATAGCACAGTACTCTGGTCCCAATATTGGCTCAGAGCCCAAATCTGCAGCTGCTCTGTGCTTGGGACTGCTCCTGTTGAGCTCCGTGGGAATCCCACCACGACAGCAGCAGCTGCAGCTCTGGCCCACTAGCTATCAACTGTTTGACCCTGGGTGGCTTACCTGATGGCTTTCTGGTGTTTTAGATCTCTCAGGAGGAAATCTAGATAAAAAACAGGAGCTGAAGGACAATTGGCCACGCTGAGCTTTTGTAAGCAAGTAAATGGGGGATTTTGGTACTTCTTTACTGAAAAGACAACTATACTAAAATATAAATAAATAGCTAAGAGGATTTTTTTCACTCAATGGGTGAGAGACTTAAATTAGCTGTAATTCATTAGTGTCACAAAGCTTTAAAAGTATTTTATAATGGACTTCATATACATAACTAAAAGAATTTCTGTGATGTCTGTCTGATAGCACCTGTGTTCAGGATATGTCTTTCCCTGATCTGTCTTTCTGAAAATAAAGTTCAAAGAATATTAACTAATTCTGTAAAAAGGGTAAAAAAATGTATGCCACAACTTAAAGAACATTTTGAAATGCTTTAGTAGTACCTTCACCTAACCAAGGAAATGTCTCCGTGGATCTAACTGCAGAACAGCAGAACTATTGCTTAAGCTGCTCCGTAATGACAAAAGAGGCTGTGACCTACAGTAACTGATTCATCTCACACCCATGATAAGGAATTGCTTTCTGAAATGTCAGTGTTGCTCATTCAGGACTTTGTTCCTTGGTCTGGGAGAGCTGATAAGAGGGATGGCAACCGCTATGCTCACTACAAATTGTTGACGCCCAGGAAACAAGCTCACAGGATGAACAAATGATAGGGGAAAAGCAAAAAGGAGAGGACTTCTGTCCATGACTGTGGGCAATGAGCCTCCCGCACAGAGGCGTGCTGTGTCTCAATTGATGGATGCTACTCCACATTTCTTTCACTCAGTTGGAAATATTTTCCTTTTGGATAGTCTTTGAGGAGTGGGAATGTACCACTGCCATCAGAGGGCAGGATGATAAACTCAAACCAAGCTGTAAAAAGCCACAGCTAATAAAGGCAGGGGAATACCAGAGCAGGTGGGATGGCAGGGGAGTTCCCATAGCTCAGGCACCGTCAGCCTGGCTACAGGGAGGAAGGCTCATCATCATGTACATCATCAACAGCATCATCTCCCAGTGTCAGATTCTATTCCCTAAGAAGCCTCCACAATCAGGTGAGTCATTCAGGCAGTTAGCCAGGGTAATTTAAACAGTTTAAATTCAGCATAATTCAAGGTGGAGAAGAATCAATGTATTCTTAACAAACCCATGCTATCACTAACTCTACTGAAGAGTGCCTGCACAGGTATTTGCGTTGCTCTGAGCTGGAACAAATCATAGAATCATAGAATGGCTTAGGTTGGAAAGGACCATAGATATCATCTTATCCAACCTCCCTGCAATGGGCAGGGAGGCCTCTCAACTATACTAGGTTGCTCAAGGCCTCATCCAACCTGGCCTTGAACACCTCCAGGGAAGTGACATCCACAACCTTTCTGGGCAATCTATTCCAGAGTCTCACCACCCTCATACTGAAAAACTTCTTCCTAAGATCTAGCCTAAACCTACTTTCCTTCAATTTAAAACCATTTCCCCTTGTCCTGTCACTGGACACTCTTGTGAAAAGTCCCTCTCCAGCCTTCCTGTAGGTTCCCTTCATGTATTGAAAGGCAGTTATAAGGTCCTCCTAGAGTCTTCTCTTCTCCAGGCTGAATAATCCCAGTGCCTTGAGCCTATCCTCATAGCAGAGATGCTCTAGCCCCTGGATCATCTTTGTGGCCTTCCTCTGGACTCATGCCAACAGATCTATGTCCCTTTTATGGTGGGGACACCAGAACTGGATGCAGTATTCAAGGTGGGCTTCTCACAAGAGCAGAGTAAAGGGGGAGAATCACCTCCCTTGATCTGCTGGCCACACTCCTCCTGATGCATCCCAAGATACAATTGACCCCTTGGGCTGCCTGAGTGCACTGCTAGCTCATGTTGAACTTCTCATCAATCAACACCCCCACGTCCTCCTCAGGGCTACTCTCAACCAGCTTTGTATCCAGTTTGTAACTGTGCCTGGGATTGGCCCAACCCAAGTGCAGGACCTTGCACTTTGACTTGTTGAACCTCATGCAGTTTGCACTGGCCCATTTCTCAAGCCTGTCAAGGTTGCTCTGGATGGCAGCCCTTCCCTCAAGTGAGTCCACTGCACCACACAGCTTAGTGTCATCAGCAAACTTGCTCAATGCCACCATCCATGTCACTGACAAAGATGTCACTGACAAAGATGTTAAACAGCACTGGACCCAGGACAGACCCCTGAAGAATTCCACTTGTCACTGGTCTCCACCTGGACTTCAAGATTGCCACAACTTCTCAAATATGATGGCTAGTGGCCTAGCAACTTCAGCCGCCAGTTCCTTCAGAACCTATGGATGTATCTCGTCAGGTCCCTTGTACTTGTGCACCTTCAGGTTCTCTAGGTGTTCCTGGACCTGATCTGCTCCTGCCCTGGGTGGTTCTTCACTCTCCCAGACCCAGTCAGTGCCCTCTGTGACATGGGTGATGTGGCTCAAGTGGTTACCACTGAAGACTGAAGCAAATTAATCACTGAGTACTTCAGCCTTCTCCTTGTCCTTGGTAACCAGGTCACCTGTATCCCACTGGAGAGGCCCCACATTCTCTCTTGTTTTTCTTTTCTCTGTAATATACCTGTAGAATCCTTTTTTTTGTTATTTTTAATGTCCCTGGCCAGATTTTATGCCCTCTGGGCTTTATGTTTTCTAACCCGGTTTCTGGTTTCACAAAATGTGTTTATAAAAACCATTTTAAATAAACTACTTTTTATTTTTTAAGAAAGACATTAAAAATCCACTTTGGCCTTTCTGGTCTTATTATGGAAAACTAGTGGATTATTTCTACAAACAAGTAAAACAAGCAGCTGGCTTTTGATAATAACAAGAAAGACATTGAGCAGTCACTGTAAAATCTGTGACTGAAAGATCCTGCCAGGGTATCAGGAGCTGCCAGGAAAGGTAAGCCTTCGCCGGAAGACAGGTGGACATGCAAGTCAGGTCAGTTAACCCCAATTAGTTCCTTGGGCTGAAACATTGATGAAAGCAAAGCAAACTGTAGTTCTGAGCTCTAAGGAAAGCTTACAGGGAACTGGGCAGTGAACTTAAGATAAAAAAGGGTTCATCAAAGTTCACACTGAGTTGCTTTGTTTTTTTCTGCTATTTTAGCTAAGGCAGGTTAGGAAAGTCTGCCAAGAGATCACTTCCACTCTGAGTGAAAACATGCACGAATGGGGGTGTCCTCTTAGACTCCTGGGACACCAGATAATAGCCACTTAGCATCTCCCATGACAAAGCCTCCCCAAAGACTCTATGTTGCGTGCATGTGCAATAAAGTGTTGTGATTTCACGTTGAAGCTGAGAGGCCTGTGGGGCTCCTGTCCCTGTTGCAGTGCTCTGGGCACACCCGTGCAGGTGTAATGCTATGTCTGCCTTGCCTGATCACAGGAGCAAGTCCTTGTGCTCTGCTTTGTTCCCAGGTGCCTCTATCAGTCTAAACTGTTGTAATTTCTAAGTTACTGGTTTTGATCACTTGTCCTTAAAATGACTTACGCTTTCTATATGCTTTAAGTGCATGACTGCCTCCTTTGATTTCTTCTCCAAGAAGTTAGTGTCACGCACTTCAAAGGCAACCAACAGAAGCCTTGTTCAAGGAGGCTGTAACGGTACATTTTGGGATTGTGTGATTTTGGCATGGACTCTGGAAATTTCTCCTTCAGAGCAACATCTCCCAGTTTAGCTTATCTCTAAAAGTCAGTAACCTTTATTTTACTTACTGTAACTTCAGTTATTTTTGTCATTCAAATCCACTTCAAGTTCTCTTTTACTCTACTAAGCTCTGAAATCCAGTAGTAATTTCTTTCTTTCTCTAAGCATAACCTAAATACATTAGGAAGTCAGCGTTCCCACGCCATAGTAACATGGACTGCCTGAGTCATTGAATTTAGTCCCACCAACCAGCACCAATTCAGTAGTTTGTTCTGGGGAGGTCTGCTCCTGGCCCTGATACACACCATGGAGCAGAACACAATCCCAAATCCCACTTCAGACACAAACTTTATATCATAATAAACCTGCAAATGCTAAAACTACAATAGGCCATTGGAAAAGATATATGAAAGGTATTGCCTTTACTCTGTATCCCTGAAATGGCAACAAATCCATTAAATTAAATTTTCCCATTCCCAGAGGTACATAACCCATTCTGCACCTGGCCGCAAAGGACTCTAGTGGCTCCTACAGCAAAGGCATACAGGGAATCTGCTCTTTCAGGTACTGCAGAAGAAGAAACTGGGATATAAATTTTGTGACAGGCAATTTAATTGGAAAAAGATCCATCAGTGATTAATGCATCAGCAGATGTGAACTGGCAAATTATTACTGAAATGAATGAATATGTAGTTCCTGTCACTTACATCCACTGAGACTTTTGCTGTTTGTGGTATTGCGTGGGCTGGGACTTATAGTTTTCCACTTGGGTTTTCCTGCATAATCTTGGTAAAGTTTCTTAGGACACAGTAATCTTCCCCATCATTAACCCTCTACAGCTGAAGGTCCAGTTTAAAGTTTAAGCCTTCTTAGAAAAAGTCAATCAAGCAATATCAGGAGAGGTATCTCAGAGACGGGATGAACTGCTTGCTGAATGTTGTCTCTTTCTTTCTGTTTACTGTAGAGACAGCCAGTAGACTTTCAAGCCTTAGGCAGCTCATACTGAAAAAGGCAGCTAAAAAAGGAGACAAATTCCAGCCTTAACACCTCTGTGTCAGCCACCCACCTAGAAAGACATGAATAATGCTTCCTTTCTGCACAGATAAACTGATAGTGCAGATACAATACTGGTTGTGGAGCATTCAGACTTTTGGTGGAAGTCTGTACAATTTATTAGCTCATGATTTAACTAGGCTTAATTGCTCAGGAATATACATACATAATGGGTGCAATAATGTGTCAAAGCTATGTAAAGGTTTGTATAAATGTATCTTCCTTAAAAGGTTTGCTTTTTTGATTTTCTTCTTTGCTGTTACTTTGTTTGGCACAATTTGTTCTTAGAGCAACTTGAGAGAAGCATAAATAACTAGTTAGTAGCTGAGCAAGTAAAGATGATATGTTGCTGTCTTTTAGCTGCTGTTTTTTTGAAGTCTTACACATGTAAACAATTTATTGACATCCAAAAGGAATACCTGTTAGTGTAAAGCTGCATGATTTTTTCAGGATCAGGGCCTTAGCTGTATAATTTGCTAGCAACCGAAATACTAAAACAGTAGTTTGTTTCTCCAACACTATTGGAAGGCACTAGAGTCTGCACAACTTTCATTCTAGTAATACTTTTCTGAATGATTCCATCTGGTTGTCTACAATTTTTTTCAGGAAGAAAATTCAAATATCTGAGCACTCCAGTCAACTTAAATGTGTCTAACTCAAGATGAGATCTTGAGCTCAGCACAATGTTTTTTTCCAGCATCTCTTCGTAGCTTGATGACATTTCTCCATTCATCTGTTATTCATATATGCTCTTGTCCCATGTCTACCTGAAGTGTTATTTGTAACTGAAGTACTTGGAGCAGATAATTGCATCTCTTACAACCGTCAGACTCATATGCTTCACTAACAAAGGAAATTCTGACCTAAAGGAATCTTAGTTCAGATCACTGATGGGCAATATAAAGACCTGATTTGACATTTGGACAGCACTGCTTGGATTTGTTTTGTACTGGAACAGCTAAAACCCAAGAATCTGCTCATACTCATAGTGACAGGTTGCCGTAGCAGAGCATGTAAAATTACATTAAGCTGGCCTTGTTTCTATATTTCATTTTTTTTGTACCAAAGACATCTTCCAGATTCTTTAATAGAGCTAGAATATTTAAAATGAGCAAAAGCTTTTCTAATCCACAAATATAAAAATGAACATAAAAGCCAGTACTAACTCAACAATGGCTCAAACATATGTTTGGAGGGAACTCTTTACCCACAGTGGGAAACACATCTCAGCAGGACCTCTCCTTTTTTTCCACTTTTTTGGACATAGATATCTCCTCTGTAAAAATGGGAGCTTCCACAGAAAATGCCGATTCTTGATAATGCTTGAAGTTATTCAGATCTCATACTGAATTCTGAGGGTCTTTATATGTAGTTAAGGGCTTTTAAGACACTAAATAAAATGCTATGTGATGTGACCATGTCCATGCGCTCAGTGATTTCCTTTCCTAAAGGCCTTCACTGTTTTTCATTTCCTGTGCATAGCTCAAGTGGTCAGCCTAGAATCAAATGTTAATCTCACTGGTAATGTCTGGGACACTGTGGAGATGGCAGTGCAGTCTCTGCTTTGAAATTGACTCTTCTTTTTCCCCCAAAAAAAGGATGAAGTAATACAAATAACAGCTACAAGTTTTATTTCTGCCCTCTTTTTTTGAACAAATAAAATACATCTCCCATTTCTAGGAACAAAAAGAAGCATGGGTACAACGTACAAATTCAGTTTTTCTAAATCATGTAAGACACAAGTTACACAGGTAGTAATGCCCACACCTGACTTCTGCATTCCATTTACCTCTCTCTGGAAATCGTTATACCTGCCAACCTGCATTTATGGACCAGAAGTCCTTGGGCCCACTTCCTTTAAGACAAAGAATGCATGCTCAGATCTAAACTCTGATTTCAATTGTAGCCCAGCTGTATGAGAAGGACCTGGATATTAACGCTTCAATAGCTGAGTGAAGCACTATTAAAGAAATTAAATGGGGCTAGCTGTATAATTGCCTTATAGCATTAATGCCATCTTACCTTATACATTTCCTGCCTCATGCTTGAGAACCTCAGCCTGAAAACTACCAGGAATGTAATTACTGCTTAATCTGTAGGAAACTACAGGTTAGAAAATTTATAACCAACCTCAGGGGAGACCTCTGTTATTCCAAACTGGGATAAACTCTGATGTAAAATGTTGATATTAAGGGAACGCAGTACTTCTTCAGATGGGAGCGCCTCAGAAATTCCTGGCTTTGTGTCCAGTGGGGATACAAACAGTTCCACACAGTTCCTCTTTCCCTAGGAAAACAAAGAAAATGCAGAATTATAGGAAAGGTCTGAGCACTGCTGTCTATAGATCGTAACTATAATTCCAAAACCAAAAGCATGCAATACAAAGGCTGCAACCTGCTCTGTGAGGAGAGTATACCTATTCTGTGACTCCTCAAATCCCAGCTGACTGTGCAAGAAAATGCAAATACCATACACGGGCACATGTGCTTTTGCTTGTTCACTGTTGACAAGTTACCCTCTTCCTGCATCTAATACTGTTAAACAAGATGGGTCAATGTAACATAGGGTCAAGGGCAAAGTCCCAGCAGGGATTTTAGCAGATAGTTCATCTGATATGATCTGAAATGCAGCCCTGTTTTAGAAGGTTGTCCATAAACAGGAATGTTGGGTACAATGCTGTGGTATTTTGGCGCTGCTTTCTACTCCCGTGTCAACACTTCACAGACACAGACCACAGTGAAGTATAAAGTCCTTTTAGTTAACTGCAGGGGAACTCCTTAAAACAGCACAACAAAATTAAAGGACCAGAAAAATGTTGTTTATATTTAATGGGTAAGATGAGAATGCCTACTCTTTCCTCTAATAATTCCTGCCCTGGTGTCTTTGATACAGTCCTGGTAGCCCAAGTTCTGTATTAGAGATGTCAATGGTGTGCACTCTATCACAAGGGAGCAAAAGGAGAGACTGTCAAAGGTTCCTGTGGTTGTGATAGACTAGAACAGCATTTGAGATCAGTACTCCAGACAGTGCTGGGTGTGGGAACCCCAGTTCCCCAAGGCTATGGCCAGCTTAGCTGAGGCTGTGACATAGAGTCCAGGCCTGGGGGTTTCCACACATGCAAAGTAAGCATGGAGCTACCACTTGCATTGCTGCCTATGCAAGCAAGAACCTCACCAACCTGGCTGTTTGCTATTTATCGTTACGGGTTGGGAGAGATCAGTTTAAACCAGGATAATCCTGATTTCCCCTGACTCCTTCCCTTCACCTTGAATATGCATAATTACCTTTACTGAAGTGAAGAAAAAGACATGTTTTGCTATTCTTAAAGTCTAGTTTTGCATTCAGAAGTAGAACTGCATAGAAACGGATGCATTCAAATTGTTTATGCTAAAGCTGCCCTGTGTGCTCTCACATGTGCCTCTAGTCCATCTGCCCAATGGTAAGGACATCAGCTACTGGTGGGACTGGGCATTTTTCAGTGGGACTATTCAGGCGAATATATATAAGTAGTGAAAACAGACCTACAGGTCTGTAAAGTCCATTCAAGGCAGAGACTTTTGTCAAGTTGAAGAAGTTGATTTGAAGCTGCTGTCCTACTCAGTCTCTGATGTGCATAGGTGGCTGGTTCTGGGTGTAGGTGGCAGGCACAAGGCAAGGCTTGGTTGGGATGCAGCATTCCCAGTTTTTCATGTCTCTCCTGCTTAGTAGTTCTTCTGTCTATTAAAATGCCCTTATGAGTGGAAAGGTTAAGGAGGCACTGGAAATGCCCAGTTAGTATTTCCTGGCACACTATGTGTTGTTGGATGCAAGAGGCTAGCAGGCCCTTTGCTCCCCCTGTGCCCAACCACATCCTGGCTGCGCTAGGCTCCTGATCACTTCTGAGAGCTTCTCACCTGGGAAGGAGTCAGCTTACCTCACTTCAGTCATCTAAACTACCTCCAGAGAGAAGAAAGAGACTGGCATCTCTAGCAAATTATTTAATCCATCCTAAAACACTCAAGATCTCAATGCCTCTCCTCCTCCAGTTACCCTCCTCTATATTGCTTTTACAGGGAGCCTAGATGACCAGTTTTAGACTAGGCTGAAGTGAAGCGAGATGAAGTTTGACGTGCTCTGCTTGCTTCCTAGCACTCTGCGTGAGAGGAACTCTCTCATGTTAGAAGGATGCAAAGTGGGGAAAATGTCTCCTAAGACACATTTTTTTTCCTTGTGAATTTTGACTGTGTCTGTGAGCAAATAGGGCAAAAATTTGCTTGCTTTCTTATATGACTAAAATATTAACTCATAGCAGACTTTTACAGATGTCGAGAAGATCAATTAATAGTACTTACTGTATTCTGAGGTATATGCAGGTGTGCAATAATATTTCCTCTTCCTTTAGATCACAAATGGGAGGAAAAAGGGAAAAGCTAAAGAGCCAGTAGGAAAATAAACAACGTATTTCTTCTGCTTAATTACATAATTTCCACAGAGCACACTAAAAAGGCTACCAAGTGACTTAGTATGTTGAAATACACATCCCAAACTCTGGAACATTTCTCATTTAATTGAGCTTTTTTGTGAATATGTTTTTCAATCTTTCGTTCTGGTTAAGGCAGGCAACAAAAGAGGTTTAGCATCACTCGTCAGGAATGAGTGACATCCCTGAAGAACATGAAAAGGGCTGCATTGCATCCCCATTGATCTTTTCCACTGTACTTCTTGTGTGATCCTTTCTCACAGAGACATTATTTGAAGGAGTTTTATAATCCTTTTTGATGTATACAATCCCATCAAGCTATCAAGGCAGGAAGTGCTTTTATGCTGAACCTGTTAGTTTTCTTCCCTAATATTCGACCTGCATGTAGAATAAAATAACTCTTCTTCCCTCTGCAGTATGAATTGAATGTTAGCAATACACACATGATGTTAGGGTTTTTTTTGCTTCATGGCAAAACTGTCATAAAAAGACAACAGTGTAAAGAATGTATGTAAGCATACACAGGAAAACATACAATGACAATTGCTTTTAAAAAGTCTTTGTTGCTTAAATAGCTGAATAGCAAAACATTAATACTAATATTGTGAGAAGACATTTACTTTACTAATGGAAAGTCTGAGGATAAATTATGAAGATGCCTGTGAAAGGCAGACTCGAGTGTATTTTTTGAGCTATATTAACCTTTAAGAAACAAAACATGAAAAAGTGTTTCTTAACATGATGTAGAACTGCATTGGAATTAAAACTAAGGGATAAGCAATCTGCCTATGAATAGGACACAAAAGAGATTTATCTGACTTACTTTTTCTCTAAAATGTAACTGAGAATGGTTTCCTTTCAAAAGAAAAGATGACCATTTTGTAATGGAAATATATTTTTCTATAGTGCAGTTAAAAATATATTGGATAAAGTATTTTTCTGTCCTACTATTACACTTTTTTATAGTGATATGAAAATAAATTTAAGAGAATTCAAAATAACCAGGTACATTTTATTATATACAGCCCTTTGGTACTTACAATGAGTCTGTTGATATGAACTTGCTGAGGTAACAATCCCAGTGCTGCTGCCACACCTTGGCGAAATATCCGAAGCAATGTGATATTCAGCTTGTTTACATCCATTTGCAGTGTCTGAAAAATAAGACCAGTTCATCTGAACTCCTTGATCAACACGTTCAATTCTCAAGATGACTGATGTCTGCAACTCTTCACTGTTTTTTTTCTAGAACTATAATCTGTGCAATCTACTTGCATTGCAATAAAAAATAAATCCAAAGGAAAATTCAAGCATCTTGAATGCTGCTTGTTAATGAAGTACCACCTTTCCTCAACTACATTCAAATTAAGTTCCGGAGATTTTTGGCTAAATTCCTTGGGCAAGTCACAGTATTCAAGACAACACAATTACTACATAAAAAATGAAAGTCATACATTAAACATCAATTCCCCTTTAAAGAATGAGATGTTGGATTTACACAATGAAGATGTGCTTTGAATATTATCTTAGCATTTCTCCCTGTAGGTGAAGAATGAGTCAGACATAGTGAAATTATTCAATTTTAATTTTGATTAGCAGTTTCTGAGATCAAAAAAGAAACATTCTGGATACTTTTCACATGCTTGAATTTCCTAAAACTTCCTTGTGTGAGTCAGACAACGCTATAATTCTCAGCAGAGACCAACTATATCCCTTCAGTATTTTTTTTATCTGCATTAGAACCATAGGGAAATGTAAATGTTTCTTCAGGTTCAAATCCTTCCCATGAAGTCAGTGGAATTTTACACACAAAATAATTTAGGTTCAAGTCTTCTTTCCAAGAAGGCCTCAATACAGGGTCTTCATGTGACACCTGGTGGCAAATACTTCCACGTGGTACCTTGTGGTCACTTTCTTTGCTTCCCTATCCCCTTCGCAGACAATATGTAGTGGAGACAAGAGGGAAAAGGAGTATGTCAGATGGTCCCAGAAGGCTTCCAATATTTATGGCAACTTCTGACCGAGTCAGTTGACTTGAGCTGAAAAAGACTTTTTTATTTCAAATTTCCTATTTAGAGCCATAGGCTAGCTTGCTCTGAGGATCCAAGCAAGCATTCTTCCTTTCTAAACGGAGCTGCATAAAGAGAAATAAATATCCATAGGTCAGCCATCACACTGGGAATATGGTTATGATCTAGAAAGAAAGTCAACTTTTTTGTCAAAGAAAAACAGCATCACACATTTTTACTGTTGTTCTTTATTTATCAGAAGTATTTATAAGTTATGATGTAAAACCATAAAATATTTGCTTTCCTTTTCCCCTGTCAATTTGATTTTTCCATCAGTACTGAGCTTTTTTCATTTTTTCCCCTTTTTTCATGCTAATGGGATTGTCAGGTCTTGGTGCATCAGCTGAGATCTGCTCTTACCGCACAGCTGAGTCTTAATTCAGCTGGAAGTATTATCAGATTCTTCAGTTTAAATTACCCTTCCCACCCTGGCATTGTCAAAATGCAAAATTTTCTTCTCTGCTTCTTCTTCAGTCAAACATCCTGAGTGGTTATAAAACTGCTCCAGCTTTGTCATTGAAACAGAAAAATGTCTTGAGAGGGCACATATGGAGATCTAACAGCACTGAGGACCATTTCCTTTGTTCCTCACACTGGCTTATGCTGGTCACAGTGCACCTGAGCAATACAGCAGATGAGAATTGGTTTGGAGCTGTGAAACTCAGTGAAAGTCAACAGCCTGGTCTGAGGATCCTGGGTGAACGAAAAAGAGAGTTGTTGCTGATGTATGAAGGCTGTTATGAGGGTCCCTAGAGACTGATCAGGATGGCAGAAAGAGTGCAAAACTGCTTGTCTAAGTCAGTGACACTGAGTTTTAAGAACAATGCTAACTGTTGTTACTGAGCATAATTAGCAGACATAAAATTAAAATACATTTACTTTAACATACTTGAGCCAAGGATCAGATCACATTAATAGAGATGTTGTTAAATAGTGTGTTAAGAGCTCACTGATAAAGACATAGAAATGAAACAGCCAGAAAAAAATTCTAGCTTCAGATGAAACAGAAGATCTTAAAGAGCTTATAAGGAGGTAATAAATTCTTATGGATTTAGTATGCTGGGATTGTGGTTCATCATGTCCAGGGACAATAAACCATGGTGAAATTCCATTATCTTCAAGAGAGTCACATTTCCTTCTATCAGATCTGAATTTGGTCCACAGTGTCCTATAACAAAAAGTCGTAAAAGGCTGCACAGCGTGTGTGTGTGTGTGTCTCTGTAGCAGCTATATTGTCCTTGGTGGTTCTGGGGGAAGCCTGAAGACCACAATGCTTGCTCTGCCTTTCTGGCATCAGCCTGCTTAGAAAGCTCTCCTGGCTTTGCAGCTGGAGATTTCAGGGCATTTTTAGGATACCTCCTAAGTAGGTGGGGTAACATTTGCCCTTAAGCCTCATATCAGGGTGCTTCTTTTGCAGCAAAAAAGATTTTTTGGTGAATATTCATCAAAACAAGCCCAAAGAAGTATCTGAAGAAGAAAAAGCTCACATTTTTTATAAGAACCTTGCCTTGCTGTCAGTTTAAGGGATCTGCTTCTCAGTTGCTGGTGTGAAGCTTAGTTTCTTTGCAATGTAGTAAAAATTAAGTAAAAGTAGCATAGGCCACCTTTTTCTAAATCAGGCAGCACAAGAGAGTGCATTTGCCTCTTCCTATCAAGAGGAAAGTTAGTAACCCAGAATGTTCCACTTTAGGAATGAGATTTCTATCTCAATCAGTGAAAGATTATGTATAGAAATGGTTGATGGGACCCTGAGAGCACCTGCTTTTGAGTGAGCAGCATATCACAAATTTGCTTTGTGCTCTCTATTACCCCTTGTTTGTAAAGGATTAGTAAAAGCATAAAGCAGGAGTGGACCCGTCTGGAGACACATCAAGTTCAGTATCCTGTAGCCAACTCTGGATGCTTATGGAAAATGATAGGAATAGGGCAAGATTATACTATTTTCCCAAGTTCTTTCTGACAAGATGCAGGCTAATTTATGCCTACTCAGCACTAAAATGCAATAGGTCTCCTCAATTACATGAATGTTATCATAAAATAACCCATACTGACACTGTCAAGATCTGGGATGAAGGCAACACTTGAGGGCATTATACTCTCGACTCTGGCATGTGCCCTCTCGAAGGTGAAATACACGTCTGACCTCAGGGTCTGGTACAAAGTTGCCTTTCTGCAAATTCTTAACTATAACAATTTTTGTTAGAAAAGTTAGTCAGAGAAAGAAAAAAAAAAAAAAAAAAAAAAAAAGAAAAAAAAAAGGAGGAAAATAGAAAAACTAAAGTCCTAACTATTCCCATCAGTAGAAAATTTCTAAAACATTATTAAAATGTCAACATTCTAATATTATCGTGCCATTCTGATGGCATGCCTAGATACTGTGTTGACTATAGTCCATAAAAGTAAGAGATTAGCACAGAAAACTGATAACGGATGAACTACAAATGCAACAATACCTGTATATTAGACAAACAATATGAAGTGTCATTAAAAGAATCACTCCTAGAATGGAAACTTGTCCAGCCATTTACAGATTATAATTACACAGACAAAATCATTATGCATTCTAAAGCCACCTACAATAATGTATGAAATTAACCTCTCAAAAGTAAATCCATAAAAATAAATAAAACAAAGCATTAGCATAGATACACAAGTTATGCCTTACTGTGTTCCTCTAGTTGCTCCTTTTGCTTTGGAAAAGAACGGGCTGAAGTATCCCGGTTAGACAGCACTAAGAATTTACCCTTTGCTCATCTGCAGTGTTTATCATGGATTGTAACCTACTCCCCAAGGAGTTTACAATTTTGAATCCGCTACTGCTGTTGGCAACAGCAACTTGTTGAGCCCAGAGGCGAACACCCTGGGGGACTCATTTCCCTGAGCAATTACAGACCTGGATATTGCAACTGCAGCCACAGTTTCTAGGTTTATCCGATCCAAGTAAAACAGACATTTTAAAGGGAGGTTCTCTGCTTGTAGTGGGAAACCTGGGAAGACAAGGGTCCAGAGAAGGAAACTCAGCACAGAAAAACACTAAAGACATTCACAAGTGAGATCCTACAAGGACTTTTTGATAAAGATTTTCATGCTAAAGAAAACTAAAAAACCAAAACAAAACAAACAACAGTTTCTGAACAAACACAGTTTCTGAAAAAATACTTTCAGGATATTACAAGAAAATACAATCTGTCAACTTCTGCTTCTCAAGAAAAATTCAGAGATGCCTCCCTTTCTTATCTTTTCCTTATCATCAGTGATATCCTTTCTACAAAGAGCCTGAAATATACCATTCTTTTTCTATACATTGGTTACTCCTGTCTAAACTCTTCCTGACCCTACCACCACAAGTAGTTTCTCAAACTTCCAGCTAATCTGAATATATGGGAAAAAAAATAATCAAAGATGAAGAAGGCTAAAGGTTAAAGTACAAGTCTTCACAATAACTTTATGAACAAAGATCAAAAGTATATAGCAAATTACAAACACTAGGAATTTTACATACTTAAGGGCCATTGAGTAGTACGTTCTATTTTGTGCTAAAAGCAAAGAGAGGCAACTCTAAAAACAAAAATAAAAATCATAACTCCTGTTTCCTTAGGCCAAACAAAAGAGAAAGCTTAGAAAAGAGTTGTCTTACCTGCCTGTGCTCCATTTATTTATGTTTTAAGAAAGTCACCAAAAATGCTATAAAATATTTTCTGTGCTAAAGCAAATACTGGACTGTGGTTGGGCTGTGGGTCCTTCCATCTGAGCATCCTGCTCTGCTGCCTGCACAGTGACAGTGTCTACAGTTAATCAGTGTCATCGTGTTTCACCTTGTCACCCTCATCAGACAGCCTCAGCTGTACAACCAAAAGAGGATGTATTTATCTGGAGTGAAGATGGAAGTGCTGAAGCTGTATTTGTACAGTTTGGGTACAGGACTACAAAAAAATCTGGCCACAAATTGTGAAAATACCCGTATTTTCTCTTTTCTTTCTCTAAACAAATAAAATTTGCCTTCCTGCTGCTGTTCAATGACTTGAGGTCGCAGCTGCGCTGGGCATCAGGTCAGCCCCTTTGGCTGGCTCCTGTGCCTAACACACAGACACAGAGGATTTGGGCTTTTATAACATTATGTGTGCCATGTGTCACAGCAAGTTTAATGTCTTATGTAGTCCACGAATTATGCAGGAGAGCCAGTGGGTTCTCAGCCAGCATTATGCAACTACAACAAGGCATTTTTCCAAGACAAGTGCCACTCTGAAGACACTTTGCCCAAAACCAAACAGGTGTCTGAGGTGGCATTCCTTCCTCTCACATTTACCTCTCCCTCTACAACGCCATTTTCTGCAAGAGCTCTGAGAAACCTGCCCTTTTATGAAGTCCACATTTAACTTTGAATTATGTCTGTAAACTACGATAATATTCTCCTGAGTATAAAATCAATTATTCTTGGTGATTAATTAAAGAAGCTTCAAGTTTTCATGTATTAGCAGTTGCCTGCAGTGACCTACTCAAACTTTCATACATAATATATTTCTACTAAAACACAATGTGGCTAGAAATATAAATCTTGGGACATTTAAGTAATTCTAAGGTCAGGGAGCAATTACTGAAAAAATGTGAGGGGGAGTCTTGGCTATCACACAAAGTGTAGTGAAAATCGCCTGAAACAGAAAAATTATAAGCATATGTTTGAAGCAGTGGAAAACATTGAGAAATGCTCTGGACCAGGAACACGGTTCTGTTTAAGTCACCAATTTTCTAATGAGAAGACACCAAGGTTGTAGAATATCCAAACATGCCAGACAGTTCCCAAATTTCACCTGTAGCTAGCCTATGAAAATTTAAGTGTGCTTGTCCGAAGAGTATTTGGGTGATGAGGAAAATAACTTTAAACTGGTTCTGTATAAACATTTTTAAAAAGTGATAGAAATGGGGTACTTTGATTGCTTCAGTCCTGATTAATCCAGGAATATTTTGTATATTTGGATGCTGCTTTTCGGGATGTGACATTGTACAACTTTACTCATATTTTTGCTAGAGGAAAAAACACACACAGTTTAGGGGAAATCTTTTTTTACAGTAAGCATAATATTTCCTGGATTTATGCATTTCTCATATAGCATTAAGGAACAATTTTGGCTCTTGATCAATTTTTCATGAAAGCATATGCATTTAAATATTTATATATGTTATGAGCTCTCTGAAAGAAATCAAAGACAGAAATGACAGTAATGGGAAATGTAGTGTTAATCTAATTAGTTAAGACAGCTCTATGGTCTCCCTTCATACTGATTTTCAAGTGTATGTTCATTAAAATATGAGAAAATAAAAATTTATAAAAAGAAACAGTCGTTCACACACTGCAGTTAATCCACAGGAAGTTGCTGAGGCCAAAAACTGAAGAAGAGGCAGAAAAACGGTCTCGATGCTTAGATGGATGTTGAAAGTAATCACTAATATCCCTGAAAGCTTGGGTAGAAGAGATACGAAAACCCTTGTCATACAGTTGAAGCCAAATCTCCAGTGCAATAAAAGGATAAGATTCTCAGTTTGCTATTGAAAGGTTTGTGTGCTGGCCAGGTACCAACTGAGGATGACGATCCTGGAGACTGCTGCATCGCAGAGGACAAAGATGCTGTACCAGTCTTGAGGTGAGGCCAGAACACTCCATTGGCATCCACAGTTCACACTGGCAAAGCTACTCTGGAGGAGGTGGGTGGGTGATATGACTAAACTGGTTTGTCTCAGCTATGTGATGGATTTGCACCTTTTTTTTGTAGGAGAACTAATTTCTCAAATGAGATCTGCTGATTTGGGGCTGATTTGACTACTTCTGGAGGAAGCACCAACAGAAGAGTGAGATACACTCCATCTGTGAGGTTTGGCTTTTGTCCAAGGTTCCCTTGCTGAGCTTTTACATGCACTTGAGCAGTGAGTCAGTCAGCTATAGAAAGACTCTGTAACCTTCATGGATGATTAAAGTGTAGAAGAATGCATTTAGCCTATTAAGGATAAGGTTCGTTAATGCCTGTCTTCAAGAGGCACACTTTGATTTCTATCGGTCCTATGTTTTGTATTAATCTCTGAGCTTGCCATCTCCTAGCAAAGATAAGGGTCAGCTCTTTCAGTGTCATTTGACACCGTTGTGTCACAAGGTAATAGGGATTTACTGATCACATTTAATGAGAAGACACAGAATAGTCATCTGTCTTTCTTCTGAAGGAAATCTCAGAAGGTAGGTTATTTCATTCTCCTGGCTTCTGAGTCATGCGGGTCATTCCTGTACCACAATGTGATGTTGTTAGTGGGGTGATGGTCTGAGAGTGTGGGTTAGACTGTCCTCTCAGTGCTCATAGTACTCATTTCCCTTTACCCCTCTACTATGCTATACTACTGTATGAACCATGCATTGCATATCTGGAAGTCAGAAAGTATGTACAGCTTCCAAACACCTATGTACTAGAGATTGTATTAGACTACCATCCCACAGCCACACCTCAATAGGGCAATAACCTTATCTGGAGCTCAGTAAAGTTAATAGGACTTTTTCTGAGACAGAAGGTTGTAGAATCCCATATCCCAAATGTCCATGGGATGTATGCTTGTCATTGCTGAGAGGGTGTAAGAGAGGGGATGGAAAGGTTATCTGTTGTCAATAGGACACAAGTTTGATGCAGCCTTGTAATTAAATAATACCCATCCCAGAAGGTCTCTGTACAGTGGGAGCCCTTTGGAATGGAGAAGGAGAGGGGCAGGAGACTGCAGCAGCTCTGTTGAACTTTGTTGGCTGATTTTCTAGAGCTTCTTTGGGACAGAGGGAACTTTCTGCCTCACCACCTTGTGGAACTTAAGTACCTCATGACAGAAGGAGACAGTTTTCTCCCGCATGTAGATGTATATTCCTTTTTTAAAAGTTGGCCACAATGATACAACATCTATTTGAAAGGGTGCTAAGCTATTGCTGCAAACTGATTACTAGTAGGGATGAGAGGCTGAAATTTGATGAGAGGCTGCTGGCCTTAGCAAGCCTGCCTCAGTTAATCTGACTCAGTCCAATGTCTATAAAATGGGACAATAGAATTTGACTGTTTCACAGGATTTTATATATTTCAGTAAGAAGATGAAGGGCAGATACGTAGGATGGAATTTTCAACTTTTTTCACTGATAATTTTAACATTGCCCCCAAAAGTTAATTCCTGTCTTTTTTTTAAATTTGGTGCTGCATTTCTTCAAGGGCTAGGATTTACTTCATCACAAAGTATTTCAGTTTTCTTCAAATAACAGCTGAAGTTCATTTCAAAGCTCTGATAATTTTCTAGGCTTTTTTCTTCCTTCATCCACCTCTCCCTGCCCTCCTTCCTTATGGTAGGCAGTTGAAAAGGATAAGATGATAGAAAAGCACAAGACAGTATAGAGAGGTGGAAACACAAGGAGAGCTGGAAGAGCTCAGCTGGACACTATTTCAACCTTTTTGTTCTTTGAGACACATGTATAATGAGTTCCATAAAATTGTCCTATCTGCCCTTATTCAATATTAGCAAAAAAAAATTATTCCTTCCATTACAAAAGAAATGCGTGGTGCTATTATGTCCGGTACAACTTTTATGCACAGCATGATTGTACCAGTCACATCCTATTTCATCATCCCAAAGCCAGCTGTAATCCTCAAAGCAAACAGACCCTTTTGAGCCTGTTCAGCACAGTGCTTCATGATATGTTTGGGTTTTCTGTGCATTTATTAAAAATCTCAGTAGAGTCAGTGTAAAGTTCTAAATGCCGGAAAACTAGTATTGTTTCTCCTTGCTCCTTTTGTACAACCCTAATTTCAGCTAGTTTTGTTTCAAACAATTCTTAGGTACTGAAGCTTAAATTCCTGTTACGACTTTGTAAAATGGTCCTCAATACATCAAAATGCCTCCTTAAAAAAATGACAGACATAAAAAAACACCCCCAAATCATCCTTTTCTTTTTATCTTCAGAATGTTAAACTTAGTTTGTAGCAGCCATATATAGATATATATATGTATGTAACCTTACAAGCTAATGAAGAACAAAACTAGAAACCTAAGATAGTACAGCAGCTTCCACATCTTTCAGGAATTGATGTGGCCAGAAGGCTTCCACTGACTTACTCTCCTTGGTAACCTTTCTCTTTGCTTTGAAAATCAAAGTAAGATTTCAGTACTGCTGATGTCCTAGCTTTCTCAGGCATTTATTGTCAGAGACGATTTTTACTGGTAGTTTCAGATGAGCAAAATCTGTCTAAACACACACAAAGGGAATTGTAGAAAGAGGCAAATGCTTTCCATTCTATCACATAATCATAGTTCTCTGTGGTTCCTGGGCATATGAATGAGAAAATTGGAACTAGATCTGGGGAAATAAAAAAAAAAAAAAAAGGCCTTAAAATATATTTTGGCTGTACTGGAATTGGAATATTTACACAACAGACTGTTCTTGTGCAATTTCTGGCTACAGATTGTGTCCAAGGACAGTATGCATTATTTGTCCAACACAGCCAAGACATTCAAAGTAAGAAGAAATTCTTACACCTCAGCTCTTGAGAGATCAGGATCCCATTTTCAGTAAACAAATGTCCAACAACATGAGGTCTTTCATGTGATGTAATTCAGCAGTATGTTTTGGGTCTTTATCTGCTTTCAGCCTTTTAGCCCGCTGAAGTTTGTTTATAGCCATTATCATCACCATAATCAGAAATTATTGGAATAAAATTTGTATCATTGTCTTTTCCCTACCTATTTCAGCACTCCAAATCACAAACAACTGCACACAATACAAGGCACCCTTGTAATTTCTGCCTTATTGAACGTTTATACTATTATGAATTTGGAACAAAGTTAAGCAAAATCAAACAAAACCCTCAAGGATCTGCATTTTTCCTTAGACAAAACTTGTATTACTTTGGGTTTTATCCTGTCATGGATTCATGTGACTGGATACGTCCCTTTGTCTCAGAGTTTCAGTAAAACCATTAATGATTGTGCGTGAATCCCATAAACTCAGAAACAAGAAATCAGGTGAAAAGACAATCTCATTATTTTGGTGACTGTCTCAGGATCTTTGACCTCCTGAAGCTGCTAATACTGAATGTATTTCAGAGGCTATGAGGTACAAATTCCCTTTCTCCTGAGCAGCTGGGCAGACAAAGGCTTTTCCTCTTCTGTCTAGTACTGAACAGAGAAGGCACATTTTAAGGAAAAACACTAACACCAAATCCTCAGAGAATTAAGGAGAGTTTTACCTCAATGATTCCTGTTAATGCTGAAAATAACACTGTATTCTTGACCAGTGGCTCAAGATTTGGGTTTCTGGCTTTGGAACTGCAATATGTACACTGTGTCCTCAGTGTCCTAATACAGGACAAATTTTCTGGCTCAATCATTAGGAAAAATGTTTTTGAAAATGGCTTTCAGCATAATTTGGGGGACTTTTCTTTAGAGATTACTTCACTTGTGAAGTCAAAGATTAAGAAGCTGTGCTGTCTTGTATTATGGGATATTACTGCTCTAAAATGACTGGGAGACAGAGCTCAATTCATGGATCTTCAATTTCTGTCTTCTGTGTTTAGGATCAGAAGAGCATCCTGTGTCCATTTTTTTAAAACATGTGACACAGCTATCAAAGCCAACTTCAGATGTTTAGAAAGAGAAAAATGTTTCTCTTCCCCTTTTATACTCAAAATTGATCACCCTAAAAGAGAATATTTAAAACTCTCAGCATGCAGTTCTCTCATTCTCACACATACACAACAGCAATATAATTCACTAGCCTTTCAGGGAGAAATAACAATTGCAAATTTGGTTTTAAATAAACAAAAAAATAACAAAAAAATAACAAATATACAGGGCTCAGTTTTGGGACCAGTCTTATTTAATATCTTTAGCAAAGACCTGGATGAGGGGATCAAATGCACCCTCAGTAAATTTGCAGGGAAAAGTGGAGAAACATGATTAAAATTTTTGTATTTGTATGTTATACTTTTTTTGACAGTATCGTGCAGAGAAACAGGAATGTCATTGGAGCCTGTGGCTATTGTTGTCTATTTTTGATACACAATGTCTAACAGGAGCAATTGAGTTTTAGCTTCTTTTGAGAAAATATCTATCATTTACAAAGTTTTTGTTCCATTTAGGTGTGATAAGATGGAAATCCGTTTTGCTAAGGGTCCTAACCAGTAATTTCTTCTGGGAAGAAAATCCGCTGGCATTATCCCACTGAAATTCATACGACTGCTTGGGAGACACAGGCTGCTTCTGAGGCAGCTCTGCACTCAGCTAAGTGCAGATGTGCCAACTGCACAACTGCTGATCAGTGCACAGGAGCATATGCAATGGATCTCATCTGTGCCAGACTAAACACCCACTATACTCTCTAAGATGCAGATGTGAAGTTACTGGAGAGCTCGGAAGAATTTTATTTCCTGCACTACCCTCACATTCTACTTCTCTGCTGTGTTTTCTTTTCTTTTTATGCAGTGCTGGTAAATTACATGTTTTGCACTGCTGTCATGTCCCATTTCTTACTCCTCCAAAGACAGAGAAGCTACAGTGTTGTGCAGCAATCTGAATATATATATTATATCCATTCCCTTGTCAGCCCTGCAGAGCAAAGTCCCTATCATACCACTCAACATGAGGGTGTAGTCCCTCATGACTACATGACCCAATAGAAAAGGCATGACACAGCACCAGAGGTATACAGCAAAGGGCTCCACCTATTTCTACCATAACATTGCTGTCATGGCTTTGCATATAGCAGCAGCAAGTTCAACTTCACCAGAACAAGCTGGATCAGTTGTGTAAGAGCAATACAATTGCTTTACATAAGTGCTATAGGATTTCTGGACACCATTTTGAACCATCACTAGTACTTGGCCAAAACTGCAGGGTAGCATGTTACCTCAATCTAAAATGTGGTAGGTTACTGCTAATGTGGTAGCTGGTTGCCAAGGCCATTGTGGTTGGTAGGGCTCACCCTCAGTCTGTCAACTAATTCTTCTCTGCCTTTTTTCTGAGCCAGAACTAAACACAGCAAACTTGCCTTACTAGCTTCATCATTAGATCTTATCTATAGTAGTGGAGGAATGCTCATTTCACTAGCTGGAACGAAGCTGAACAAAAATAATAGATGATAAAATGGAACAACCCTATGCTGGGATGAACAAAGCAATATAAGATTAACTACACAGCTTTTACAGATTCTCGTTTCTGTAATCCTTTTCCTATTAAATATAACATACCCAGAAAACCTTCCAGAAACTGCAAAAATTAAATAAGTGGAGGGAAAAGAGAAAAATAAGATTTGAAAAATAATAAAAATTACCATTTTCTAAAGAAATCCAAGTGATTTAGGCAAAGGAAGCAGCAAGAGAAAGGTAAACATTCTCTGTAGCTGTAGCACAGAGGTTTTCAAAATGTGATTTTTTTTTTCAGTTGTGATTTTTCCACAAATTGGTACTGCAAGAAATGAGAGGAATAAAATCAGTGAAGCTGAATGTCATAGTTGAGACACCTTTGCCCTCAATTCTTCATCTACCTCTTGTCACAGGACACAGGAATATATGAGGGAGAATTATTTGTTCAAATCCATAAACACATGCTTTATATTTGCCAAGTTAGACAAAACCTACTCAGTAAAATTTGTCTCCATCCACCTACACACAAGCCATTTGATCCTCTCATCAACATAGCCTGTCATATTTAACAGACCTATGTCTGTCTCTCAATAACTTTCTGGTATCTTTTACTTTTCTGAGAGCTGATCAGCCTCTGCTGCTGGGTCACATTCATGTGCATGACTTTAGGCATCTCATTTTCATCTGGGCTGTTTATAAGCCAGCTGAAAGGAAAGCAAATCCCATCCCTTCCCTGCCAGCCATTCCTGTAGGTACATAAGCAGTACCAGACCTCCTGAGGTGTGCTCTCCTGGGAGAACATTGCAGATGGACAGTGGCTCTTCCTGTGTCCTGCTAGAACAAGACTGTATGAAAGGGATGCTTTCATCATCATTACAGACTTGTGCAAACAGGTACATAAAGTTATGTTATGCAAGTGAGGCAAAGAGCGGGATCTGTGTTCAACAGGAGCTCACTAGCCCCACGAAGATTGAAGCAGATACTGCCAAATGACCTGGTATGCATTTCCTGAGGGGTATTTTAGACAGCTGCAACACTGATCTAACCAACAGCATGAGCTTGTAATAGGCAGTGTTGTTGTTACTTGCATTAGCATCTTTTGGTCATCCATATGATAATTTTATTTCTTCCCTTACTGTTGCATACGTCGTATTTCCTGGGTCAGGACTTTTTTTTCAGGCAGGTATAACATGGTCTAATATGGTGTCTCCTCTGTTAAATGCAGAATTGCTTGTATTCTTCCTAAACAATTTCAAATTCATAATTTCACACAGTGGGAGTTTATGTCATGCTGGATGACAGAGAAAGCAAGGATGCAAGGAGAAAGAACATTTTAGTATTAAATACTAATTCTCAGCTTACATTTGTAGTTCTTTCCATGTGGGCAACCCAAAGGATCTAACAATGGATATTAAGAATATTCATTATGTCTGAAGAAACAGAAGTGAATCACAGCAAGGTGCTTGCAAACATGAAGAATGTATGTAATGTCAATGCTGTAAGTAAAAATGAAGCTTTGGACACTCAATACACTCAATTTGGAATTCTGGCCAACATCCCTCACTATCTAATTTTCCAGTTTTTGGAGTTATTCTTTATATTTTATTCCAGAAAATACTAGTGTTCTAACCCTAAGAAAGGTCCAAAATTTTAAGATTTACATAGATTTTAAAGTACAGAAACAGAGGACTTCCCATACATCATGTGCAAAAATCACTGAATCTAAGTTATTTTTGTATATTTACTCCTGAGTTATTTTTATGTACTTCATCATGTATGTTCTTTTCTGTTTGAAACCTGTATTATATACAATTAAGGATTCTTCTGTTGTATTAAGAACAATTTTTGCAGTTAATTGACATAATAATGTATTACATAACTAATATGCAAAATACAAGACAAGCATTTAAATTATTTGCCTAGCCTGAATAAGAGGAAAACTTTGTCATTGCAACTGAATGGTGTCTTTTTTTACCTAACATAATTTGAAAACATATTTATGACTCATCAGACTGTGATAGAGATTCTAAGATGTAATCTTGCAACTAACTGTGAAACTTTTAAATTTCATTGTAATTCTGTATTCTGTGTTTTCTCCTCTGTCTTCTGCGCTATCAGTTCACATATAGATTAGGCAGCTCACAGAGCAGCTCACAAATGAGAAAATGCATTAAAAAATATTTTGCAAAATCTAATGAACAAATATTAATTTATTTCCATTTACTAAGAGTCCAAATAGACTTAATCTTCTGCTTGAACATTTTCCAATTTATGT
This sequence comes from Eurystomus gularis, assembly GCA_013400335.1. NCBI lineage: Eukaryota > Metazoa > Chordata > Aves > Coraciiformes > Coraciidae > Eurystomus > Eurystomus gularis. The sequence goes on along the minus strand of VZZY01010790.1, from coordinate 25,470 downwards.
AAGTCAAACATCCAAATCTCCATTCAGTGACTCAAACCTTTTAAATTTTAATTTTAATGTTTTTGAGATGATAAAGTAAAAGATTTAGTAGACTATACACCTACATATGAAAGCTGACTTTTTTCCATTTAAAGATGTTTTTCACAAAACTTTTGTGTAAGAAAGAACCTGCTAACTGGCAGACTTTATATCCTTATGGAAGATAACTATTTGGATAAATGATACTTTTAAAGGCCATATCCTTAAGATATTTATGCATACCTGTGTGTTCAAACTTCAAGTACAACAGAACACATAGAACCATAAAATCGTTTTGGCAGGAAGGGATCTTTAAGGTCATCAAGTCCAACAGTTAACCTAGCACTGCCAGGTCACCACTAAATCCTGTCCCTAAGCACCACATGTACACTCTTTTTTCAAATACCTCCAGGAATGGTGACTCAACCACCACACTGGACAGCCTGTTCCAGTGCTTGACAACCCTTTCAGTGAAGAAATTTTTCCTAAGGTCCAATCTAAACCTCCCCTGGTACAACTTGAGGCTGTTTCCTGTAGAGCTTTAATTATTAGTATAGCATGTGGTTGTTTACTTTAGCCTGAAGAAGCATTACATCTACATGTAAAGAGAAGCAGCAGTGCCATTCTTGGTTCAGAGCTGAAAAAATGGGAAGGTAGATTATGACAGCTAGTACTAAGAAGAAATGACAGACTGGCTTAGAAACCTGGAAAAGCAGAAAGAGAACTGGGAATTCAGATGTAATGTTATCAATCCAGTTTGCTTCTCCAGTAGGAATTCCACACTCATCTTTTCTTCCAAAATTCAAATTTCATTAAACTTGATGAGATGGATAATTTCACAGCATTAGTGACAACTGCACTTCTGTAGTGCCATTCATTTTGTCTTTCTGGATATGAGTTCCCTTTCTATACAAGTGTTGTAAATCAGGGTTTCCTTAAAGAGCCTCATAATGAACATGACCTCAGGCTGGGGCTGTCAATCCATCTGCAGTACAAATTCAGTTGTGGGCTGCTTTAAATTCTGAAAACAGTGACCATGGCAGTTACAGTGCTGCCCCAGCCTAAGGCTCTTGTCTCACATACCCCACAGATCTGGAAAAGATAGTCTGTCCATGACAGCTCCAACTTGTAAATGGTTCTGCCAAGTATGGCCACAATTTTAAAAAGCTCCTTTATGAGAGACAGAGAAATACTTTGTGAGCTACAAATATACTCTGGCCCTCCAGGAATGCCTGCTGCACTGCTTTCAAATCCAGAGAGTGCTGACATCTAGATATTCCCCATTTATGAACACCCAAAGTGCTTCCTCATGAAGAAAACTGCAAAGCCTGTGAAAAGACTGAAAATAGAATAACAGAAATTATGTGCCTGTTTAGAAGGCTAGATAACCATGCAAATACTGTAACAGGGAAAAAAAAGTCTACATGAACTGCTTGCAATGGCTAAAAGAATAAAAAATTATCAATGGATAGCTAGGGCCAGTAGACTTAAGTCTACTTAAGGTTTTTTTGTTTAAATATCAACAAGGATATATATTGATATGGCAAAATTGTCATAATCATAGAGAAAAGAAAGAAGGAACCACTTCTAGAGATTTTTTGAGGGATAAGAAATCAAGGGGTGGTAGTAATGTGATGTGTATTGTATATATTCCGTTCCAAAAGTAATCATATTGGATGCTGCAAGAGCAAGTAGAAGGGTAAACCTATAAATATGCTGAAACAGATGACCTCTTTCAGAAAGTTGCTCCTAGCTCTGTGCTAGTCAACAGCCTTGTTAGAGGTCTGTAGAGCCACATGAAGTCACACAGAAGCTTGACGATAACACAGAAGATTGAAAGTAACTTGGAATCAGGGAGCATGGGATAAACAATAAGGTAGGTCGGTTGCCCCAGCTGATTCCGGTGAAGTTCACCTGAACATCATGTACTTAATATGGCTAAACTCAAGACAATACAAATCTTGGAAAAGCAGATGTAGTTCACCTGCAAATAAATACGTTTTTAAAAGAAGTGACTCAGAAAGTGAGTCAAGGTTCATATCTGATAACCAAGTGAACAAATACTCCAAGAACAACCTACAGGCTAAGGTTATGTGAATACAACCACTACTTGACCTCTGAACCGACTGGAAGCTGTATAGCCATGTCAGAGAGGTAGTAAAACTCAGCTATTATATCTTGTATCTCGGTAATCAACAGAGAGAACCATATGCAGGCTGTCATTTTCTACTGCTTTTCAATTCATTAACATCTCGCTCACGCTGGTGACCAGGAGCACAACCGTGACCATGACCACACACATTCACATGCACACAGCTTCTGTGGGACACGGTGATTTTGTAACTCTCCAGCTGCTCCCAGGTCTGTAAACACTTATTGACTTTGTTTCTGCTAATGAGCTGAGACTTACCAGGTGACACAAAACACCTGAAGGGCAACTTGCACAGACTGCAATTAACTCTTGGTTCCTGTTTCTGTTATTTAATTAGATACATCAATTTTGAACACTACACACACTGATCACACAAAATACAAGCAATTACCAACAGTGATCAAACCCTATTTTCTAAATTACATGCCAAGAATAAATGATTTTAAAGTAAAAAAATAATGTAAGCAAAACTTTTTTTTTTTTTTACACTGTGTCTCTGCTGGATAACCTTAACAGTTCCTCACATTAAATGATAATTCCTACTTCTGTCTAGGGTCAGCAGACAGATATAGCAATCTAATAAAAACCATTGTCCTCTGGGGAAATCTCAGAATGTGTTTTCCTACAGACCAATGTAAAGATGCAGAGCATGCATAGAGAAAGGAACTAAAAGTGAGTTAGTCTTGGGGAGCTCCATTTCCTCTTTCTGCTCCTCTACGCAGAGTACGCTGAAGAGGATAAAGTGTTCAACAGTTACTTTAAGGTCCCTGTTTTACCTGACTGTGACTAATGGGTGCTTCACACTCCCTTGTGTAGATCTTTTAGGCGTAGTCCATAAATGCATAATGCTGACTATTGAAGTGAATATCTGTGCCAGAAAATCTCTCCTTTCAGTCCTGTGGTCATGTAACATAGAAAGCCCAGGAGCCAGGTCCATACAGGTCTATACTGCCTTCTATGACTATGCAGGTCTATACTGCCTTCTGTGTCATCAGAATGAGGAAAGCTGACTTTCTCAGGTTAGCTGCCTAGCCTTGCACCTTACAGAGGCTAGACACTGTGCAGTGCTCCAGGTTGCTGTCAAGCTGAAGTAAGCCAGAGCTGGAAGAGAAGTGCAGATGCCTTTGGCAGTGGCAGAGCTTTGATTCAGGCATTAGTTCTAGGCTTCTGCTGAACTGAAAAGATTACGGCTGTGAAAGAAAGGGCTTGTTGTTCTTGATGAACTCCAAATACATGGAAAGCTGTGATCTGGGACCCACTGCTGTTCACACAAGCACCAAAGTCAACCATACTTTACCACCACGAAGACAATGGCTCCAAAGGAGTTGCTGGAACTTGAGGGGAGCTCCTGGAAAGGCATCACTTAGCCTGGAGAAGGTACAGGAGGGAGCTTGGCAATGTCTATAAATACCTGATGCAAGGGAGTAAAGAAGATGGCACCAGGTTCCAGGTTCTTCCCAGCGGTGCCCAGTGACAGGCCAGGGAGCCAGTAGGCACGAACTGCAACACAGGTTTCATTTACATATAAGGAAACACTTTTTTATTATGAGAGTGGTGAAACACTGGCACAAGTTGCCCAGAGAGGCTGTAGAGTCTCCATCCTACAAAATATTCAAAACCCAAAGGGAGAATGTCCTGAGCAACCTGCAGGTCTGAGGACCCTGCTTTGGGCAGGCGGTTGGACTACATAATTGCCAGAGGCTCTTTCCAGTCTAAACCATTCTGTGATAAGAAATTAAACACGACATTAAAAATTGGCCAGAATCAGTGGGTTTGTTCTACGCATTGTACCTGACTGCAGACTTATAGCCACTTTTCTCCTAGAATAAAAAGAAAGTAATTCTATAAGGGGAAGCAACATGGACTTCTGACAAAGGGAAAAAGTAAAATCGGTTAAGTCAGAAAGTTAGAAAATTGTTTCTCTCTTTAAGTAAAAAACTCTCTGGCTCGCTGTTTTAAGTGCCTCATCCAGCTCACTTTCCCAAAACTACAGGGTTGATGACAATAAAACAATGAGAAACTTACTTTTGTATCTAATATTAAACAGCTGTGTTTATGAATAAACAGGGCACAGACCTGCCAAGAACAAGAGTGGCATTTTACAACCATTTTCCAGAGCAGCTGTTATGGTCGTTCAAGGAATATGAGTGCTCCTATTAACTTCCAGAAAATTACTCACATATTCAGCATTATGGTTCAACATTCTGCTGCCTCGCTGCCTATTAGCCTTTGCAATTTATAGAACACGTATAATAGGATCATGGACAGTGCACAGTATACAGCGACAGCCCCCATCACTATTCACAAACCTGTTATGCATATAACACTTTAAAGAGGAAGGCACCTCCTTCATATCACTTCACAGCATGAAATTTTCTGAAATACGTATTCTATTTCATGCTTAGTTGTGCATAAATTGGCATAAAATCTTAAAATAGCTCTCATGAAATAAAATTAAAACATTACTTATACTGTGCCAGTGCTTATTTTACAACAACAGAAGCACACAACCCTACTGGTTCTGACCAAATGTCCAACTCTCCCAATACTGTGTTGTGTGCACAGCTGTAAGCAGACACGAAAGGAAGAGTAAGGTCAGGGCAAGCATATGAAATCTCTCCCCTGCTACTAATCCTGTGTAAAACCACTTTTGGTTTGGGAGATTTTCTGAAACTACTTCAGTTTGCCATAATAATAACCTTCAATAGATCTCTCATCAAAGTTCCTTCTGTGAACCTGAGTAAACTACTTGCACCCAGAGCGAGACTGGGAAAGATCTACTGCTAACTGTCTGGAGAACCACCTTCATCATCTGATCTGAACCTAGCTCCTTCTGAGATGGATGAAGCTGTCATGCAAAAAGGAGGCAATATCACAGTGCTGCCATTCGCATGATGTGAACTGGGACACTGAGTGCACATGTTAGGCCACAGAGCTGTTCTGGCCTGTGCTAGCACTACAAAATTCTGATTTCTGTCCAAAAACCTCAAAACTTGCTCTGACATTATATGTTCCATGTGGTCTATTATGCTTCAGTTAAGTGTTCGTTATCTGATTTTAAAAAAAGACTTCTACAATTAACTACTATTGCAATATTTCATATTTTCTTTTCTGTGTGCTTTTTTTTCCTTTTGGGATTATTTCTCAACAATAAAGGCATCTTGTCAATGAATTAATTATTGTCATAAACAGTTGCAAAATTCTGACATTTATTTCAAAAGAGAAATTTTGTCATGTGTAAGAGGTTCTAAACAGCTGGAAGAAAGGCACTCAAAACACTGTCTTTACAGAGTGGTGATAATTAAATAAATTATATAAGTGTGAGTTTGCAGTTGCTGAACTCAATAGGAGTGCCCCCAATAGCTTCTCTAATACAGGTCTCAACCCTAGATTTTGCCTCATTCATTAGAAGCATAGCAGGAGAGCATATGGAAGCTGCAGGAAGGCTATCTCCTTAGGTATTTATATCTAAAAACCCTCTTTTTTTTCCCATAGAACTTTCTAGACATCAAAGCACTCCACAGAAGCTGTCAGACTGGGATAAGCTTCTAAGCCTAAATATGAATTGAAATTTACCCAGATTCCTGCCTTCTCAACTGCCCATTGTTTCTGATGCAAGTCTATAAAGGTACCATGGAAGTAGCCAGTTTCAGAGAGATTTTCTGCTTCATCACTTCTGACCACAGCCCCTTCCCTCTATAGTTCATGGAATATGAGATCAAACCCAGACAAGATAGTTGTTTAAGCTAGTGCTTGTATTTCAATCATTACACTAGGATTATTTTTTGCTGTCTGCATTTAGGCATGAGATCTTTTAGACAAAGGATGAAGAGCTGTATAAGCTGTGGTTTGAAGATGACAACTCTCTACATAATGGCATATGATAGAAGCTATCCCCCTTTTTAGTAGCTACAGCTTACTCTTCCTCACCCCCTCACCAGCTGTTATTCTTCTGTATATGAAAGGCATCCAAATCATTTCACACATACAAAAAAAAAAAAAAAAACCAAACCAAAAAAACCCCCACAACCAACCCAAAACAAATCAAGTTAAAAATAAAGCAATTCAAATATATGACAACATGATATCCAGAAAAACAGTCCCTTTAGTCATTCATCTGATCAAGTCAAACACCACACTGTTAGAATTTTATTAGCTGCCATTACAAAGATTGGGAAATGGCACAATGGAGTGGAAAATCTGAGCTAGAAGATGATAACAGAGCTGTGGCTTGTGAAGTTGAAAACCATTCCCCTCCACATCCTCCACATCCTTCACAGCCTCTAACGTCATAAGAAAAATACATCTTTCAAAAGTACGTTTCTGTATATTTAAAATAATTTGAAAATTATCCATGCATTGACTTTAAATGCACAAAGTCCTTAGGAAAGGATACAAAGCTTTCGTGTACAATTTAGTTGTCCACATTTTTACATAAGTGCAAAATATTTCAGAAAGATAAGGATTTAAAGATAAAATTGAAATATAAGACCATTAAATGACTTCATTCACTAGGGCTGAGGCCTAGAGAGTACTTCACCTATTGTGATGTATGAGGACTTTGCAACAGGAATCTATCAGGGTAACATTGCTTTAATTACTGTGGGAAATCAGTCTTGCACTTTAAGCTCATAGAAAATTATTCGTAACTATATCAGCATCTTTGCAAAAATAGCAGAAGAAGAGCTGGCTAAAACACATATTATTTTCTTCCACATAAATAAAAGTAATGACAAAAATCTATTCATTTTGTGTACAACAGCAGCTCTCCACTGTTAGCATGTGTCTTTGTTATGGACTTATTATCACTTAACTCCTACTGCTCAGCTGTCTCTCTGTACAATGTACACAAAACATAAACTAACAAATTAACCTCCCCAAGAAATGTTTTTTTTCTATCTGTCAATATCTTAGTGGGAGAAAATCAAGCTTTCAGAGAGATAAGCTTCAGAAACTGGTGTCAGAAAACAGTAAATTGTCTACACTCTGAGGCAATAATTAAGCAATATTCATTATTCAAAAGCCCTCATCCAAGCAATCAATGCTAAATAGTAATTTAGGCTCTAAAAATGTAACCACCTTCCTAACCTGGATGAGCACCATGTGGACAGTATGCTTCTTTCCAGTGAAAGACTCTGGCAATCACAGATACGTTGCGGCTCTGGGAAAAAGGCTCAAAATACAGCCGATGACACTGAAGGGCTCTGGCAAATGGGATCCAGAGAACTTGTGGGCTGGGCTGAGGTGGTACAGATGTGATGCTAATACTCCACATAGTCTGCTCTGCCTTTCTTTCACAAAGAGACCACTGATCTCCTCCCTGGACTGGTGGAACAGGACTTACAGCCAAGTCACACATTGCACAAAAATGGACTTCTCATTCATGAAGAAAAACCACTGAGGAAGGCAGGTTTGCAGTAGGATGCTGGATGATGAATTCGGAGGCTGACACGCAGGAACATGTCCTATTCATTGCTCTCCATCAGGAGGGTTAAATACAGGCAGCCATGAAAATATTAATTGCAGCATTTAAATCTGGCAAAGCCTGAAAAAAAGAGTGATCAATATCTCTTGGACAAAATTCACCATGCAAAAATCTTTATTATTAGTGAATAAATCAAACACAGGCATATAACTGGAGCATGTTCAAATAGCACATCAGGAGAGTGTATTCAAGACCTCACTAGACCTAATGGATTTGGATGCCCCTAAGCACACTTGCAGTGGGGTCTGCAGCTTGTTGCAAAACCCCTATGTAATAGGGAGGCAGCTAGTAGACCTAGAATCGTGTTCTGCTTACTGACCATTCCTGAGACTGACACTCAAATGCAGTGCAAAACTACTATATGGAAAAACATTGTGGATTGCTCATATTGGTTAACCACATTAATCCAAATATAATCAATGTATTACAATATTTCTCCCACCCAAAGCAGGCTTTAAAATATTTCATGCCATTAACTTGTTTGAGTATCTTTCCATAAGTAATGAATATCTGAACTACTATAAAACTTTTTAAAGGATCCAGATATGATGTTCATGGGTGCGATTATTTTATTTCAACAATTAATACCTTGAGCAGCTGATTGAATAATAAAATATGAATTGTACAGGGAGAGGAGTTGAGATGTTCTTTTTTTTAGGAGTTATACAGACCTTCCACTATTTAAATTAACATGACTGATGCAGGATGAGGAAAAGAAAGACATATGAAATTATTAGACGAGTGAGGGGTAAAGATTTGGTTTAATGATATAAAAACAAAACATGGAACTCCTCAGATGCCTTGTTTTGCAAAGCTGCAAGGCGTGGGAGGAAAGAGATTTGTGGCAAAAATTTTATGCCTTGCTGTATCTCCTGACAAGACAGGAGCCTGTGATTCACAGAGATAACAGTGAGTACCTTTCATCTAAAAGGTTGTCTAAGTACATTACAAACTGATTTACAAACTATACACAGTATTAATTATACACAGTGCTGCCATTTATCACAGAAATTCAGCTATCAGTGCTAGAAACAGACCAAGTAATAAGGGCAAAAAATACGGAGTACGTGCTCTATCACCCTTGTCCCCACAGGCACATGCTGTATGTTTTTCAGTGAATCTTCCTCTTTTTCTAATGGTCATGGTGACCTGCAATAAAGGCAAGCAGTTAAGCTATGCAAGACAGAGCTCAGCAGGCCTGAAAGCTGCCCGCTTTTCTGACACGTTACATGTAATAAATGACAAAATATTTGCCACATCCCTCCACTTTGCTTGTGTGCCATCAAATAATGGATGCCTGCTGTTATTGATACTATGACAGCAGTGATCCTTCCTGCTCAGGTAGAAGAGGTCTGCATTTTGGAGCTCAATATTTCTGCTCCAGACCTTGCTGACTGTAGGTTTGCAGAAATACTCAATGTTTTAATCTGTTTGGCATACTGAATAAATGAAGCAAAACCACAAATTTTGACTTCCCATTGAAATGATGAACCAAAAAAAGCATTTCCTGCTAACTGACGTTTTCTATTTGACATTTCACTTTCGGGCACTCACAGAAAAAATCAAGACAAGTTAGATTTGGTCAATGTCTCCTCCTATGCTGAAAGAGCAAAGCAGTCAGAAGTCTCCTATGGGAAACGCAAGACACAATGTCCACCATTCTGCTGCGCTTGTGGCTAGGGGAGCTTGATTGTCATCTCCAGGCCCCAGGAGAAAGTGACACCCACAGGGTCAGTCAACACCCGTGGTGAAGGAAATCCTGGTTTCTCTTTCAGTAACTCCTCCATTTTATTATAAAGCACATTGAGTCAGTAAATGGTAGAGAAAGATGGTCTAGCCTGGTGGTTAGGACAGCAACAGTGCTTGAATGCTACAGCTAATGTTGTAGTAATTCTCTGGTTAGCTCCCATTGGGTAAAAAACTGTCAAGGGAAGATAATGAAAGCATTTAATGCAGAAAAGGAGACAATCCAGAAACTGAGTTCAAAATCCCCTAAAGAAAAGGAAGGGTCTCCATACCCTGGGAAGTATTCTAGAAGCTCAGCTGCTGTGTCCTCTTTGCCCTTCCCAGCAGTTAATTTTTACAGTCAACACTACTTACTGAATTAGATCTGAATGTGAACTCCCTTTGGGATGGCTTTTTTGTGACAAATGTATTGGTTACCAAAAAAGTATTTGAGTTAGCTTTGCTGATTCTGGCTCATTTTGAAGTGGGTTAAAACCAAATCTGTCTAAAAGAAAACTAACTTCTGGACATGCACATTAGCCTTAGCAATGTCAATATATCTAAGAATTTGTCCTCTCATTACCATTTTGTCCTGTAAAGTGTGAATTGGTCAGAAGAAACTGGGAAAGCACAGAATTTTGTTTCTCCACTGATCACTTTCCTCAGCCAGAAGCATCTTACTGAAAGCTGCAGGTAGAAGAATGTGTTCCCCTAAACAAACCAGAATAACAGGCACTAATTTAAATACTCTATTCGGGAACACAAATCAATTTCATAGTAATAGGACTGAACTTCCACAAAAAAAAAAGGGAAGATCTGTATTTTTTAATTAGCTTTTGCTATAAAGGTTCTACTTTAGTTCAAAATAGTGGTGCAAACTTGTATACTCCCTGCAGGTGAAACCAGAGGATGAAAGTAAGAAGTCTCTGAATAAAACCTGGAGCTGGAATGTATTGACTTCTGTACTGTTACTTGACTTTCATACTTACTTATTCCCATTATTATCTCAGCAAGAAATGCGCCTTTATATCTGTGTGCTACTTTTATCTATTATCTTTAATTGCTTGTCTCCCTTTAATTATTAGCCTGAGAAATTCTGGAGATGTTAAAGAAGAGTCTCTTAAAACAGTGACTGTGCTAAAAACCCAAGATTTCCTTAGCTGCCTGCATGAAAATAACTTCCTGCAATTATTCCATCACTTCCGACTTCTTTTAAAAATAAGCTTTCTGGACTTACAAGGTCAAGAATAATCCTCCTTAAACATGAATGAACTTCAAATCATGCAGAGTTGCCTTTCTGAGCTTTGCAAACAGTCTCTACTGTTTCTTTGGAAAACATGAACCGCTACATCTGTCTTTCTAGAACACTGTCTGAGGATGTCATTGTTGGTATCATCAAACACTGCTAACATTTTTACATTCTTGCTAATCTACCAAAGCAAACAACCTCATGTTCCTGCATGCATTTTAGATGCCAAAACCCATTCTGCACCCTAGCTGACCCGTAACCTCCCAGAAAAGTCCATGCAAGTCTTGTATTTCTCCACATAAAAATGAGAGTGACTTAAACAGAAATCTCAAACGAAAACAGAGATGGCACTGTGATTATCATTTTATCCTTATTCAAGAAAAACGAACCTTAAAAAAAAATGCAGGGGAACAGCTACAGAGTTGTCTGCCTACTGCTGGAATGGAGTGGTGAAGAGTCTGGCCTTGCCCTTGGCTTGACACACAGTATCTGCCACTTTGGCTTTATTGAGTTTGAAAGATGAAAAATAAAAAAAAGAAAAAGACACTTTATTCCAAGATTTATTTAATCTGCTCACGTTAATTTGGCCAGATCTTTGGGTGGGAAGTGGACGTGGAGCCATTGATCAGGGTTTGTTGATTTACAGTTCTGGGGGATTTATTGTTCCTCAGTTGTGCTAAAGCACAGACTACTTCAGTGCCCCACTCTGCTTCCCTCCCTCAGCTGGACTCTAAAACCTAGTTCTAGGTCAGCAAGTGAAGGCACTTGTTTTAATTTGTTCTAGACATCTCCATAATCAAAATGATTAGTGCTGATTTAATAAAAGGCATTTTAAAAAGATCAGGCAGAGCTCTAAAGGAACAGGTGAAAGATTTGACAAGTATGGTAAGTTCAAACATGGGTCCTTGAATAACAGATTTTCAGGCTAATCTTTCTGACAACCAGATGCAAGCTATAGATTTCTTCTTTCTAACTAGACTGCTAAGGTCAAGCATTCAGCTTATGAGAGGAGGATAAAGTAGTTGTAGTGTTCCTCCTTCAGCAATAAAGAGAAGAGAATTAGGCAAACAAAGCAGAAAGTATAGACCTGTTAAAAACCTGGAACCAAAGCTGCCTGAATTCAGCCAGTATCTTTCCTTTAACACTGATGGATTTGGGGTAGGCTGGTACTAAGTAAACAAACATGACAGTAGGAAAACTGCTATTTCTCTGCCAGAGAAAAAGCTAAAAAACTATTCATAAGATGTCAAAACTGTTCACTGTGCATCTGCTCTCTGCTCTACTCCCAGTGACTTCAAATATCCCTCCTCTTTCAGCTGCAAGCCCCTCTTGCAACCTGGCACTTCTGTGGGCTGCTTCTTGGGGGATGGGAATTGTTTATTGACAGCTGTAATGTTAGGATTTAAATCACTTTTGCATAAACCTCCTAAATTCTATTAGTTTATGAACTACGGAATAACTAATAGCCTGCTGGTGGGTGACATCATGCTACGTTTCCTCACACAGCCTAATGGGGTGGAATGTGTACGGTTGTTTCTTATATAACATGTAAAATAGATACATAATTTTTTGAGGGATGGTGAGAGACTATTTCTGGAGTATTTCTTTAACACCTTTAACAGTAATCTAATCAAAACAGTGATCTTGAGAAGAAAAGAACGCTTTTACATTTAAGAAAGCAAGCAGAAACTCGGTAGATCTTGCTAGAATGCAGATTCAATTAAAACCCCACAGAGGATGCTGTTATGAAAGGGACATATACCAGACGGGCTCAATTTCTTCATAAACAGGGAGGAAAAAACAGAGGAGTGATTTTTCAATTAGTTTCAGAATCAGTTTGGAAGCTCTCTAGGAGTGGAAAAGAACCTCTAAATTACACTGATATGACACTGAACTGTACGGAAATGATAAACAGCTACAAGTAGGTGCCTGAAAATAGATGTATCTGTTAGGTCAGCTGGTTAGATTTGTTGCTAGTGTGATTTCTCTGAAGTCAGTAGTGCCCTGTATATACCAGCCCTGTACTTCATTCATCAAGCTTTACCATCTACACTTCAGCTCTTGGAATAATCAGACATATTGTGCGTGGTGGGCATATGGTGTAGTTGCAAACCAGAAGATCTGCCCTGAAACTATTTTTGGTTATTTCCCTCTCTCTTGTCACAAAACCAGAAATCTGTAACAACAAATCTGTACCTGAATGGCTGTGTCTTCCATAATAGCAATTATGCTGAAGCACCCAGGGACATTAATTCAGTACACACAATAAAATCCCTGTTTAACATTTTTCATGACACTAGGTGGTAGCGGCAGTGCACGAAAAAATCGTTATTTCTATAGCCCTGAATGGGAAGATAAAAGACTGGAAAATGAACATAGGCACTCCTCTAGCATTTGCTTTCCACTGGCACAAAGTAGAAGGGTGGAATTTTTTAAACCCTTTCTAAAATAAAACAGTAAATTATCCCTGCTAATTAATTATTTACAAGCATCAGAAGTGAAAGCTTTCCATGAATCCTCCATATATCTCTCAAAATGTCTGTATTTAAGAAGAAAGATAATATATCATTTCTTCTAAACATGACAGTTAAATAAGTGTATTATTGCCAGCTGCTCCCTAGCAATAATAATTTCAAAAATACCTGAGTGTATTATAACACTGCTTTTCTGCTTAAGACAGAGTATTTTTAATTTTTGAGATTGTTTTATGAAACATAAATCCCTCTCAGGGAGAAATGAACTACTCCCTCTCCTTATCTCTAGCTATGATGATGCCTATTCTTCCAGATTTACCCAATATTTTAATGACAGTAGGAAACATCATTGCCCTGTGTATTCCCTCTCCCCTGTCTGCTGCGTAATTGTATCTTTCCCCGCAACTCGGAGACAAAAGTACCACTGTGCCAATTAGCTTTTCGGACCTTTTTAGGTAAGGGAATCAAGCCTAATTGAAACACACTGTGACAGTCGGGTTGCGGCAAGTCATGTCAACATGAAAGGGGATGTGAGGTAATTGATTAGTTATCCAGTGGGCATTGCCTGTTATCGAACGTGCGGAGAGGCACACTAATAGTAAATGTATCTCTATGCGGCGTCTCATCATAGCTCTTCAGAGCTTGGTGAAGTAACCATTCTTGGCTGGTAATGGAAATGTGTGTTAGAGCATTTATCCATGTTATTTCTTTCACTTAAAAGCCCTAGGAAATAAACTACTCACATACAAATAATCCTGTCACTGCTAGGAAGGGATCACTGTTAAAAGTTACTTGCCTTAAAAATGTTTTCTCACAACTCTTGACTCATGCAAATTTAGAGAGTCCTTGGAAAGGCTTAACATCCTTCCTTTACACTCACATTAGGAACCAGATTTAGAAACTAGAGTTATAATAAAAATCAAATCACTTGTTGAAAGAGAGGCGGTTTAAGGCCACCCTTCCAGAGCTAGAAGATGTTGTGAAAGGTAATCACAACCTCTGTTTCTCATCAACATATCTTTTTTTGTTCACCATCATCTCAAACACGATATAATTACACTTAAGTGCCTGATGTTTCCTTCTGCATGGGATCACCTTTCCCACTACTGATAGCAGCCTAACCAGCAACTTACAGGCACTAGTTCATTTGTATTCTCTTCTGCTTTTTGAAGCTGCCAGTTCTGGGAGAGCCAGAAGGCCATAAGCAAGTCAGGAAATAGGCATCCTCACTTAAAGGAAGGTTTCTTTCTCCTGAACACTGTCAGACATAGCATGAATTATTTGCCAAAGCAGAAAAGCTCAACATTTTTTCTTCTCCACTTTCCATTTTATCCCGTATCATCAAAGAAGTTCCTATTACTCATTTAAACATCAGGTCTTCAAGACTAGAATAACTGATAATTTTGCTGACAAGTAGAGCTCACTTCATTTATTTTAATCTCTGCTAGTACCTGCGCCCTTCTCATTGCCACCCACATTCTCTGCAGGCTGGTGGGAGGATTGCCCTGTTCAGATGGGAGATATTGACCTATATCTCGTTGTGAAATCAGTTTCTCACCAGAGACTTGCTCTGCCATAACAGAAAAGGGAATTCATTCACTAACGCAGGAAGCATTATCATGTGCATTTATATCATCTACAGAGAGTGAACTTCATTAATACAACCAATACAGAACCACAAAACCTTTAAAGAGCATCTGAGTTTCTTTTTTCTCTTTTTTTTATGAAACATTATCATTGATTTACTTTCCCTGATGTATTCCTTGTTAGAGTCTGATGGCCATCTTAAGTGTTTTATAAGAGGCAGAAAAATCTCAGAAGGTTTTATTTCTCTGAGGACCATATTTATTTGCAGATTTTTTCCATGATATTTTTCTGTCTCTAATAATATCATAGCACTTGTAATAAAGAAGAATGTCTGTCCAGTATCTTTTCATAAGTGAGACATGCAGTTAACAAATAACTGTTAATGGAAGTGAAGATTCAAGGTCTATTTTGTTTTTTCCTTTCTGTTTCTGTGCAGTCATGCTAAATTTAGTAACAAGTGAGAACAGCTCAGCTCGCACTGGGAGGCCAAGACAACTTTTAAAATGTATGCAATACATGTTTTCCTGCCAAAGCAGACAGGTTAAAAGAATAATAATAATAATATTCTGTGCCCATTTGGGCTTTCTTTTCTCAGCAGGCAGTATAACTCTTGCACCTTTCTATAGCTTCATAAAAAATTAAACCACCTTGCAGAAATATTTTCCAGAGCTCACTGGAGAACTGAGTGGGAAGAAGAATAGAAAAAACCACAGAAATTGTTTCAAGGATGATTCTTCATGTGGATCTCCTTTCCTGTCTGCTTTCACATAGCTTTAGGATACGCACATAATTACATGGGAGCACTGAAGTAATTCATCTGAGAGATGCTTACCAAATTGCAATGAAAAAGGTAAACAGTGATGAGTGCAGGACAACACTTTTAAATAGGATACACAACATTTAATGGAAAGGACGGTCTTCACAACATGTCGAAATCATGTCATGACATGATTTTGGTGGATACTGGAAGTTTTTCTCGTTATATTCTATGGAATATATGGCAAAAATGGAAAGGCAGTACACAGTGGTATAATACGGTAGTGCAAGTCCTGAAGAAGATCCAAAATGAAGAATGTCTTCAAAGAGAAATATAGATTAAAATCTTTACAGTTAAGCAGCTTTTTTACAGGATTAAGTGAGGAAGACTGAAGACACTGGGTTTCTCTAATATGGCCTCCTGTGGTGTCAGAGAAAGAAGCAGCAAGTTTCCTCGGGAAAGGTCCTCTGGAGAGAAGACAGGAGGGACCCAATGAATGACCTTTGAAAAAGGAGGCTGTGGATAGACTGGCAACCTCCACTCATCTACTGTCAATCTGTGCAGTGAAGTGGAAGGTCAAGAAATTTAGGATTAATCATTGGGGAAGCAGTATAGTTAAGTCAAATGAATAAACATAACGGCAAGAAGAAATACTACTAAAGATAGCAACTATTCTCTTTCCCTCTCCCCCATTCCTTATCTAGGGATGAAATGAGTAGAAAAGAGAAAGGAAACAAGACTGCATATAAACTGTAAGATGAAATGTAACACGGGAATGAAATTATAGAAAAGGGCAAGAAAGAACTGATTTTTAGTCACCAATGTGTAATGCAGAAACAACTAAACTCATACTACCTGATCTTCAGTAAAGAAGCCAAACAAGAAATCTTGTGTTCTTGAAGTGGTAATTTTGTTAGGTAGGTTTTTTTCCCCTCCTGTTACTTCCAGCACTGCCATGTAGCTTCTTTCCTGCAGTAGCTGCCCCAACAGCGGTCCTTACCCTACACATAAACTCTCATGCCAGTCTCATATCCCAATACTGACACAACTCAATGAGAATATGTCCTCCTCAAACATTAGTGGAGGGATTAATTGCTGAATAAAATCCTGAAGGTACAAGACATGACCGTACCTTGCACTAAAGTAGCTCTGTACACCACTAGTACCATCAGGACCTTTGCCATTGAATTCAGAGAGCAATGAAACAAGCTCCATTAAAATGAGATTGTGAATGCATTTCTTTAATAGAACAGTTTGTCCCATATCAGAGGCAAGCTACATCTTTGGCAGATTTGCAGTAATGAAATTTTTCCGTGACCTTTTACTCTGTCTCTTTACATTACAAATAAATGTTAACATAGTACTTATTTAGATCAGTCTGGCCTTCCTAGCCAGTATCCTCTTAATACATTTAAAAGTTTCAAAGATAACACAAGGTGGGTGGCTTTCTTTGCTCTGAAGTGGTCTGTTTTCCAAATAATTATTCACTCTGATTCATCATTTTGCAGCCTACCAATGAGATAAGTGTATGTTGCCTGTAGTTGTTTACTTAGTTTTATTACAGGTAAAAAGGACAACAATCAGCAATAAGTGAACAAATATTTGCAAGCTATGGTTACTGCATAAGAGTTCATGATTACAGCCAGGAAGACATGAACTTTAAACCAGTAAAGGCATGGTAACGGAGATTATATATTAAAAGAACTAAATTGCTGACCATATTCATTCGGAATATGCTGGTAAAATTCTAGGCATATCTCCCATAAAGGCCTATGCAATATACCCCAAATATTAAAAAAAATCTTCTAAGAAAAGAATAGGCTTCCAAGAAACATTTTCATTAGAATTTTTAGTTTTTCCTAAAATTCCCACAAAGAACAACAGATATTTCTGAGTGAGGTCATGTTTAAATAATAGTTTGACACATCTTGAAGGATGGAAACTGCATACCAACATTATTAGATTTAGAGCTAGTTTATCTACTGGCCAAAAGCTTTTGCTAGATTTTTCTCCTAGTTTTGCTCAAAAAGCAAAGTAAAAACTTGGTCAAAACTCTATGACAGAGTAAGTCATTATAAAAGGCTGTTTCAGTAGAATATGTTGCTTTAGAAGGTTTTTTCCCCAAAAAAAACCCCTACTCTTTAATATTATAAAAACATAATGCTTTGTTCAGAACAAAATCTTCAAATTTCCACCAGCTTTAAGGCTGAAGAACATAAATAATTTTATCTTTAATGACCTATTAAGAGGCCTTAGTTATCAATACCTATATACTACCTACGCACAGATAAATGGCAGTATTGAAAACACTTTTTAAAAAATGTTTTAAAAAATTTCTTCCTTACACTCGATTTGCCACTTTCCTGCAACTTACCAACCATATCTACAAGAGCAGGGCAGCCTTTTGTCCCTTACTGCCTTCCAGAAAGCTAGAAAAGTATCTGTGTGTTTTTCTGGGCGGGCAGATCTGTCTGTATCAGCCCTGCTGCTGTCAATTCTGTGGAACCAGTGCAGCAAGAATAATACAGTTCAATAGCCCCAGTTCAAAAGCCTTCATATTTTCAGATTATTTTGTTCTGCTCCACATGATTTAATGCATGGAGGATAACACAAAGGCCTTGGGGAACCATTCTATCTGCTCAGTGCTTGTGTGATACTTACTTTAATGCTAATGGGAGTTACATGTGTGCATCCAGGGAGGAATACACCATGGTTTTGAATAAGATAAACAAAGAGCAACCTAGAAATAATTTAGTTTTTTTACTTCAGTGCAGATCTGCAGTGTACTTTTGAAGCATAGAAACTGTAGCAGGTTTTTGAAAAGTGACTACTCATTGAGCATTGTGGCTGTAAAATCCTTTTGTCCAAAATAATTACAGTGTTTGAAATCTGATTTGACAGACTTGTTTTACAAAAATTAAGTTTATTAAGCATTTTAGATACTTGTACCATAACAATCATACCTAACTATGATGTCTATCATTGACTGTATAAAAATACACACATATAATATATATATAAAATATGTGTTATACATAACATGTATATGTAGGGGAGTTACATAGGACAGGGCAATTAGGTGCTACTTTGTGGAAGGAGTTTTTGTGCTACTTTGAGAAAAATGCACTGGCACACAACGTACATGAGGAAACTGCTTTGGAGAACGGTTTCAACATGGATGACCATTGAGTGATGCCATGCATGCACACATGTGCGCATATGCACACATACAAGAGACGGAACATGCTAAATATTGGCTGTATTGCTTTGAGTGATCACTTCTTTTCCCCAGAATGCTGGAAATTATGCTTTCATAATTCCAGCATGCAGGTGAGTATACGGTTTTCGTACATCCTGACCTTTTCTAATTATTCTCTTGCATCCTGAAGTGACTATGCTGTAAATCAGATCCATACACATATGCACAGTTAAAATTAGAAATAAAAGGCATGCTTTGAAAGCCTTAAATACATTTTGTATGATTTGTAAGCTAGAGAAACTCTAAAGCAGAGAACACATTATGTGAAGACTAGCTTTGATTCAAGTTCTTTTATCTGGTTATGAAGGCAAAGCCTGGAGTTAAACAAGATAACATGACTTTCTCTGTTTCTGAGGGAATTCTTCTCTCTGAAAGTTACAAGTATTTTTTAATTGAATCTATTTTTGAGTTCTTACCATGCTGTTAGAAAATATGAAACAGGATCATAAGGCTATTAACAAAAATTTCAATAATAGTAATGAGAAGGTCTGCTAATCTGAAAACATAAGGGCTTTTTTTTCATTAAATCACAAATGTCTTTCCACTGCAAACATTTTGCTCAAGAGACATTGACCTGAAGCATTCATATGAAGCTGCCCTGCAGAGGCAATTCCTGAAATACATGATCTGCTAGTGCATGTTCCTCAGGGGCCACACACTAGTCTTTGTAACTGCAGAACACTGCCCTGTCATCTGTAAAACCTCATCCTTGCACTGCTCTCCTTCACCTCGGTATTGCCACTGCAAGGATGTAGAGCTGACAACATGGCAGATACAATTAACAGTTCTTGGGAAAAGCAGAAACCTCCAGGAGCAGTTGGGAGACCTAGAACTTCACTAGCTTCTCTATGACAAGACTCTGCAAGGTGAGCTATAATTTAAGGTGTTTTTTCTTGTAGCTTGCTTTCTTTCTTTCATTTGAGAAAGCATACCAAGTCTAATATTTGAAAGTTCAATACAGATGACAATATTTTCTTACTGATGGAGATTTAATTTTTCTTCCTTAACTATGCATTATCCACATACAATATCATTATGTCAAATAAGGGACAATCCACAACAGCTCAAATCAAGCCTAGAAATTCCTTTTGCCCAGCTGATTTAGCTGATGGAGCTGGTGACCAATAGACTGTTGGCACTGGGATTTGTAACCTCTCAGAACTGCAACTTGGTACCTGGCAGCTTGGGGATATTCCTCGGATCACTGCAAACAGAACAGCTCCTAAACTTTTCCAAATCATGACTGAAATCCACAAGAGCAAAAAAGCTGTCAGACCCAGAAGATCTGAATGACATATTCTGTCTGAAAGTTTTCCCATCAAAAAATAACCTGGTCTTATTTTTTACCAAAGAAAACAACATTTGCATGTTTCTAATATGAAAATTATAAGTTAAAAACCCCCAACAAATAAATTGGTAAAGTTGACCTTATTCCAGTTGGAATTCCTACATTGATTTAGTTTTGGAAAACGAAACCTGAGATACAATTTTTCCCCCTCTAATTCTTCATGCCCAATCCAAGTTTTTTGCCATCAACTGGAAAAGAAGAAATTATTTCCAGCTTTGTTATTTATTTTCATTTCCTTTCCAGTTTTCCTATTTTTCTTTGTGCTTTGTATTTTTTTGTTACTGTTTACTTAAATTATCCAAATAGTTTCAAGTTTTTCAGAATTACAGAATGTAAAAAAGATGAATAAAAAACAACCCTGAGAAAAACACAAGTGCAATTAATTCTACTGAATTTCATAACAGCAAAAAAGAAAACAAGAAGTGGTAAAGTGAGGGGGTGTGTGAAAACTAAGATTAAGTTAATGAAGTTAAGTTATTGAACAAACAAATGTAGATAATTTTCTATAGAATCTCCACAATGATGGACAAAAATGCAAGAAAAAAATTCTTTTTTTTTTTCTTTAAAAAGGAAAAGAAAAGGAAAAGATATACAGGAGTTTAAATGCATACCCGATTATCTTTATAATTAATATCCTTTGTGATACAATTATCACAATTAAGAGTTAGGAATATTACCTGCAGTGTTAACCAACAATCTCTGTAAAACACTGAAAGACATGTAATAACATGAATGAAGTCTTACCAATCATCTCTTTCTCATAGCCTTCTCTTTTCAAAGAAAACATTGGAGATGATGTGAGCTTTCTGAAATCGAGATACTAAGGATGAGGAGAAGGATTTCCTTGCCTGTGTAAGACTACAAGAAATAAGCTTTGACCTCCCTGATCTGCTGTGTTAGCTGTAGTAGAATTCAGTGCTGAACAGTCTGTCATTCCATCAGCTTCAAACTGAGTACCATGCATTACTCATGACTTTTAAATTTTGACTGGCAGAACTGAAAAATTAATTTGTTAAAACAGATGGCTGCCTGTAATTTCATGCCCTGCTTTTGCCTTACCTGCAACATCTGCATGCAGCCCCTCCTCTGCAAATTAAGCCTTTTACTCCAAAAAATAATAATCATATTTAGAGTCTGATTCACAGTTTTATTCATAGTTTAACTAAAATACTTTCCTTAAATTGTCATAGAAGCAAATGTAATTTGTTTCTATTATAGTGATATATCTCATCATGTCAGATTCTTTACAGTTTTATATTAATGCTGTGTTTTTTGTAAGAGATGGATTCATAACAAATGATTCATCTTCACTAGGTAAAGCGAGATCCAACATACTGAATGTGTTACTTGTGACATAATACCAACAGCCTGTATTGGGATCTTCATTTTAAGTGTTACAGCTTTAAGGAGATATTCTGCATTAAAAAAATCTGTTCTTTGGATCTTCTACAGTACCCAGCATTAAAAGCAATTAGTTTCCTAGAACTCCAATTTTAATTTAAACTGTGTGTGATTTTGCTCAAATCTAAACACGCTGCATTAATTCCTAAAAGTTTGCAGTGAAAACCAGCCTATGCTTTTAGCTGTGGACTAAGAAATATCTTATTTCGGGTAATACAGAGCTAGGAAACATCTGCCATACTTCTGGATCAAGTTTCTTGCTATTGAACTCAACCATGTCATATAAACCCATCGTAAACTGAAACTGTAAGAACACAGAAAGCTAGGCAATTTAATCAATATCTTTTCTCCATGGAACTCATGGAGTATGGATTTTCCTTCCTTTCTCATACTTGCTCTTAGTATGAGAAAATTCACTTTGGAAGCACATTTTCAGATTTTTTTGCATACTTGTTTTAATTTTGGAAGGCTTTTGTCTTTCTGAAGTCATTATGGTTGTATTTGAGAAACTCACAAACTGTTAATGAATGCATATCGCAGCTACCTCTGTATCTGGTAAAATCAAATAGTATCATCTCTGAATGGAGAGGAAACCGAGGCATAAACAGTCAGGTCATACATGAAATCTGTGCTGGAGCTGGTGACAAAACTGAGATCACAGTGGACAGCGACATGGTTTAAATCCTATTCTACATCAGGACTCATACCCAGCACTCAAGGGGTGGACTCTGCTTGCTTTTTTATGCTTAGCCTGTTTTTACACTCAATGCAGTGTGGGAGTTATTGTACCCTTATTCCTTCTTCTTTGTAATTTAGGGATTAGGGATGTAATCAAAAGTAAAAAAGATGTGGGTCCAATATTCTCCCTTATACAAGGAGACTTCAGTACATTTCCCAAGAATGACTCTTGTCTAACAAACCTGAGGTTATTCTAGGACTCCCAGCATTCTCCATCCCTCCTTTTGAAGCCACTTCAGTGCATAGATAAGAAGCTCAGATTTTTGAGGGAAGAGATAAAGAACAAATATGACTGTGACTCTGCAATTTAGTGACTGCTTTAGGCACAGGAGGAGGCAAGTTCTCGATTCTGCTCCCTGTTTTGTATCCTGTAAATATTTAATCATACCACTATTTGGTATTTTTTACTTAGTTACTAACAATTAGCAATTCTTTCTTCAAAAATAATAACCAAACACATGAAGTACTCACTTTTAATTTACGAGCAGTAAAGCAACATCTCCTGCTAAATACCTCATCTCATTTTATGCTGAAGTTCCTGAATAAAATTTCATTCCATCTTTTAATGCTTAATACATTTCAGAGAATTAAGAGTAAATTTTCCTCTAATTCATTATTATTAATAAATATGTACTATTTAGCATATATATATATATATATATAATGCGCCAAATCTGAAATCCTGCTTATGAGAGAGGCCTTATTTTACTAACTCTTCCATGATCTTGCATCTTGCAGGACACTCAGCACCATTCACACTTGTACTGAAGAACCAGAAGAAAAGAAGTTTTATGCTCCCTTCCTGTGCATCCAATGTCTACAGATGCCACCTGCTAAGACACAGCATTTTGAGGTACAGCATAGAGAAACCCAAATAGCTTCCTGAGACTTAAAAGTTAACCATGGCTAGGGCTACTATGTGATGATGGCCATGCAGATTCCAATACTTGATCTGGCTCATTTACAGCTAGCTCCTTGCAATACGTGCCATAAATGTGTCCTTATTTGCTGCTCTGGCTTCTAAAGGGGCTATATGATCAAACCAGCAAGCAGATGCTCATGAGAATGGTCTTTACAGAGGCTGAAAATATGGAGGTGCTTGGCTAAAATGTGTGGTAGTTTCTTAAACATGAGCACACCTTGACAGATGTGTATTTTCAGTTATAAGAAATGTGTGTTGGGAAGCCACCCTGCTCCAAGGACAGGATTTGGGGCAGAGCTCTGACCCTCTCAAATGATCATTCTTCTCTCAACCTCCTCCCCAAAACTGAATCAAAGAAGCTGTTTGAAAAGGCCATGGTTATCCAAGTAAACTACTGTTTTCTTACGTGCCACCTTCTCTGGTACTACTTCCGTCACATGTATTTCAGCTTTACTATTGTTGCAAGAAGTGCACAACCAAAGGAAGAGGCTAAAATCAAAGTATGTGGGAGTTCAGCTTGAATGAGTGCTACAAGACTAGACAGATGCACTTTTGTTTTATTTCATGTTATTATGTGATATGGCAAGTCATAGAAAGAAAAGCAATTAAAGAACCAGGAACACTTTGTTCATTTCAGTTTCTCTGCTGAAGAAAAGGTTTTTCCTGGATCTTTGCCTTTGGGAATATATTGTATCTACCCTGGACTGTGATGCAAGTGTTATGAGAAATAAGTAAAACACTAAGTTAGAGAATTGCCTTTTTCATTGTGTGAACAACCTTCAAGCACTGTTCTGCAAAACTTATGCACAAATGCTCTAAAATTCCAGGATGCTATTTAATAGACTTAATACTGTTTGTCGTTGATGGAGCCAAGCCAAATGTAAACAGATAAGTTCACTGAAAATCAGGCATGAGGTTTGTCTTCAAAAAAAACCTGTCATGAGTGTTATTAGCCCTTGTGGGAAGAAAGAAAGGACAAGAGAAGAAATGAAGGGTACTTGTATTCTGGGCAGCTCTAGTAGTCTGAAGACTCCGGCAGGGAGCTCCCAGGCAGAGCTCAGCATTGCACTGACCAACAGCAAGTACTGTAGCTATTGAAAGGTATTCTGGAACCACAGGTATAGTCCCGACAGCTATTCAAAACAGAAAAAATGTAGCTATCCATGCTCACTGAACTCTGACAGCTTTAAGATGACATACTTGTGGCCATATTGCTCATAGATGTTATTGCTAATCCGCTCTCCATCATCTTTAAAAGGTCATGGACAACAGGAGAGGTGCCTGAGAACTGGAGGAAAGCCAGTGTCACTTCAGTCTTCAAAAAAGGCAAGAAGGAGGACCCAGGAAACTACAGGCCAGTCAGCCTTTCCTCTATCTCTGAAAAGGTAATGGAACTGCTAATTCTGTATATCATCTCTAAGAATGTGGAGGAAAAGAAGGTTATCGGGAGTGCTCAACACAGATTTACCAAGGGGAAGCCATGCTTAACCATTCTGACAACCTGCTATGACAGCATGACTAGTTGGGTAGACATGGGAAGAGCCGTGGATGTTTTCTACTGTGACTTCACTAAGGCTTTTAACACTGTTTCACATCACATCCTCATAGGGAAGCTTATGAAGTGTGGGTTAGATGAGAGGACAGCGAGGTGGATTAAGAACTGGCTGAAAGACAGAGCTCAGAGAGTTGTGATCAGAAGCACAGAATCTAGTTGGAGGCCTGTAGCTAGAGGAGTTCCCCAGGAGACAGTACTGGGTCCAGTCTTGTTCAACATATCTATCAGTGACCTGGATGAAAGGACAGAGTGTACCCTCAGCAAGTTTGCTGATGTTACAAAGCTGGGAGGTCTGGCTGGCACACCAGAAGGCTGTGCTGCCATTCAGCAATACCTGGACTGGCTGGACAGTTGAGCAGAGAGGAACTTCATGAAGTTCAACAAGGGCAAGCACCTGAGGAGAAGTAACCCCATGCATCAGTACAGGTTAGGGCTTGACCTGCTCTAAAGCAGCTCTTTGGAGAGGAACCTAGAAGTCCCAGTGGATAACAAGTTAACCGTGAGCCAGCAGTGTGCCCTTGTGGCCATGAAGGCCACTGGTATCCTGGGGTACATTAAGAAGAGTGTGGTTAGCAAGTTGANGGTTAGCAGGTTGAGAGAGGTTCTCCTCCCTCTCTACTCTGCCGTAGTGGGGCCAAATCTGGAGTACTGTATCCAGTTCTGGGCTCCGCAGCTCAAGGGAGACAATGAACTACTGGAGAGAGTCCAGTGAAGGGCTACAAAGATTATTAGGGGACTGGAGCATCTGTCTTAGGAGATCTTAGGAGATCTTAGGAGATCCTTCTATGATCAGGTGACCC